>SNQJ01S0054502.1:162676-173972 GCA_010110895.2 Picea sitchensis | reverse complement strand
TAATTATTAAGTTGATTTACATTTAAAATTTGAAATTATTTAGAATATCCATTTTAATAATTAAGTTGATTTTCATGTAAACTTATTTAGAAGTGTTAATCATTAGAATTACATTGTAATTAATAGATATCTTCTCTAACAAATTTAAGGAAATTAATACAACTTTTCCTAAAGTCAAGTGAAGACCCTTACAAAAATGTGGGTTTATGTGAATAGTACTAAACCATAGCCTGCAAATCGTTTTCCTAATGTAATTCCCTTGCATACATGTTATCTGAGTTGTACAAGGGGTATGTGTTGTTCCTTGGCATGTCTAAAACACAATGCTTGAATGCATACCTCCGCCTTTGAATTCCACATTGGTTACCTTATTCAAAAATCAAACACAAGTTTTCTTAAAGGAAATTGGTAGATCATGAAAATTTCTTCATTTTAGTGCAGTTTATACCAGCATAGGCTTTTCATGGTTTAAATTATTTTAAACTACCATATATTCTCAAATAGGTAGGCTTTGCATGGTTTAAAGTGTTTTCTACTACCATATATTCTCAAATAGGTTTTGCATCGTTTAACATGTTGTCTACTATCATATATTCTTAAATAGATATGCAATGATACAATCTTGTATGTTTGGCAGTTCATTTTTTTCTTGTCCATCTATTGAGTTTGCATATTCTTAAATATATAAACAACAACACATTCTTGTATTATTGACTTTACATATTCTTAAATAGATAAATAAACACATTCTTTTATTATTTCACTCTAATTTTTTCTTTTCATTTATTTAGCAAATCTCATATGCCTATCTTTCCTTTAGTTTTTCCTTTAGTTTTTTTTATTAGTTAAGTGCATCTATGTAACCAATTTATTTAACATCTCATATAACTATCTTTCCTTTAGTTTTCCTTTAGTTTTTTTTATTAGTTAAGTGCATCTATGTAACCAATATATTTAACATATCTCATATGTCTATCTTTCCTTTAGTTTTTTTAATTAGTTAAGTGCATCTATGTAACCAATTTATTTAACAGATCTCATATGTCTATCTTTCCTTTAGTTTTTTCTTTAGTTTTTTATTAGTTAAGTGCATCTATGTAACCAATTTATTTAGTAGATCTCATATGCCTATATTTCCTTTAGGTTTTTTTATTATTTAAGTGCATCTATGTAACCAACAGGGTCATTAGTAACTAGAAAAAAAAATATATATTTTAATATAAAATTAACCTGCTAAAATTATTCTGCCAAAATTATTTGATGATGTGTCAATAGAATCACATTTCTAATAGTCCAGAGTGAACATAAAATGAAACATTTAAATTAATACATAGAAGAAAAGTATTTAAGATTTTGATGCTTAATTTAATGCATTGTAAAAAGGAGAATATACAAAACATTAGTTCATTACTAGTTAACTTTGCCACTTTTTTTCCATCAACTTTGAGAAATCAAATATGAGACAATAAATTGATATTTTGAAGTCCAAAATTATGAAATATGTATATATATTATAATCAAAGTCTGAATAGTTACACTGTAAAACACATAAGTTCCACATCCATTTTAGGATGATAACAAAAACTAATACATTTAACTCCAAAATTATGGACTCTAAGCCATTGCTTTAAGACAAATCACTTCATACCTGCAATTCAAACCTGCAAAAAAAAACGGAATTCAAAAATTAAAAATTTACAATTCAAACATGTGAAATAATATAGAATTCAAAAATTGTGATTAAAACAAAATTGACATACATACCAAAAGAGTCAAGTCTCATCCTCCAACATACTCTTTCCCACAAAATATATTGTAAACATATTTTCCACCAAATATAATTTAGACACCTGTAACAATAAAAAACAATGAATGCAATTGAGGGTTCCATTGCTCTGATGACCAAGCCCAGCAGTCGCGATGGTGATTTCAGGAGGAGGGGCGCCACCTCCCCTGCCTCTTCCTTCAACCGAAGACTCCTTCCGTAGGCTCCTTACTACCCAAGGTAAGAAACTTTCTCCCTTAGCGCCACCTAGCTTCGTTAAGAAACTCGACTTGATCCCAGAAATCGAGCTGCCTCCGAAACACCCTATGAAAGTTGCAGTCTCTCTATCAAATCATGGTTTGGTGGGTCAGTTCATGGGCTTATGGCCATCAACCAAAACTACCGATAACTATATCCAAAGGAACTGGAGATCGTTGATCCAGAACAACGTGACTTGTTATGCAGTGGGAAGAGGGTTCTACATCTTCGAATTCATCTCAAAGGATGATAAGGATCTAATCTTCAGGAATGGACCATATTTTATGGGAATGCAAGGGATGTATCTGAACAGACAGACACGATACTTTGATCCTACGATGGAAGTGCCTAAGGAAGTTTTGGGTTGGGTACGCCTGCCCAACCTCCCGATCCATTGTTGGAACCCTATCTCACTCCAAACAATTGGAGATGGGATTGGGTAGTATATCGACAGAGCCGATTCCAAAGATCAGTACTCTTGTGCACGCATCTGCATGGAGGTAGACCTAGAGGTAGACCTCCCAGAGGCAGTCAAGATAAAGGTTGGAGATTGGCAACACTTCCAGAAACTTGACTACGAACAACTCCCTTTCAAATGTCGGGGATGCCATGAATATGGCCACTTTCTAAGAAACTATCCAAAAATACCTAATGAGGAGAAAGAAGAAGGGGAAGGCTGGAAATAGGCCAAAAAGTGGAAAACAATAACCAAACCTAAAGAAAAATGACATGTAAAGGCAATCACAATCTCACCCAAGGAGATGGAAGTTCAGGCATTGGCATCCTCATTAGGAAACCGTTTCTCTATGTTAGAAGAAAAGGAACAAACAGAGAAAGCGCTAGGAGCGAAATCAAAGGAGGCCCCTCCCACTAAACAAAAACGCAAGAAAAAACTACCCCTAGAACACAAAGCACCAAATAGATCAACTAGGGCATGAAATGAAAAAAGGACAGGGGAAGGTCGCAGAAGAACAAGACTAAAATCCAGACGATGAACCAAGAGAGGTGTCTACAGATAGTGACTGTACGGATGCAAGTGGTTCCATTGCCATGCCCAAAAAAGTAGGCAGAGGAAGGAAATCCAAGAAGGAAGAAAGGGAAAAGGAAACTTACAAAGAGGTCCTCAATGGCTCGTAGAAAACAATCAAGCAATTGATTAATTTAAGAAAGACAAGAAAGAATGCTAAGGCTCATAAAGGAGCCAACACCCCCCCGCAAGTAAATCATGAAACTAGCCTCTTGGAACTGTAGGGGTTTCGGTAGGAGAATAAAGGAAGAAGCTCTCAAAGACTTAATCAGAATGTCAAATCCCAAGATCCTACTAATCCAGGAGACAAATATGAAGGAACAAGACTTCCTCCAAGCAAGTAAAGCCTTTTGGAGAAAAGGCCAAGGAATAGAAGTTAGCGCAAGAGGGGCCTTGGGAGGTCTGGGACCTTCTGGGAAACCTCAAAATATGATCTAATCTCTTCTGAAGCATGCATGCATTGGGTTTTCACTAGCCTGTTACACAAAGAGATGGTTCGGCTGGTAAGTCTTTTCAACCTTTATGTCCCTGTCTTATTTTCGGAAAAAAGAAACTGTTGGGACTTTGTTAAAGCTTTCCTAAACTCAAACAAGATGGAAAATATCATTATTAGGGGGGATCTTAATGTAACCCTCGTCGTGGAAGAGAAAAAAGGTGGGTCCATTGTGAGAGACCCTGTTAGGGAATGGGTAGAGGATATTATGTTAGATTGGTATATGGAGGATATCAAACCCTCTAGAGAAAATTTCATATGGAAAAACAAGAGAGTGGGTCTAGGTCATATTGTTGCCCGGCTAGATAGGTGTTTAGTTCAAATCTCCTTCCTGCTCCTGGATCTAATTTTCTCATCTAAAATCCTTCCGCACAGTGTATCCGATCACAAACCAATATTGTTAGAGCTCATGCAAAACAGAAATCTAGGACCTATCCCAGTCAGATTAAGTCCTGCCTGGATTCAATATGAGGGTTTCCATGACCTTGTTGCCAAAGTATGGAATGAGAAGATCTATGGATCCTCATTTTTTGTTTGGGAAGAAAATCTTAGGAAGCTCAAAAAAGTGTTAAAAGACTGGGCTAAAACCCAAAAAATCCCAACTATCAAAAGGCAGGAAGCACAAAAAAATCTTGAAGATCACTAATTAGAGATGGAAGGGAAAGATATAACTCAAGAAAGCCTCACCAAAGAGCATCATATTCAAAGGAAAATGCACCAATCCTAAAAAGAGGAGGAAGGGTATTGGCAGCAAAAATCAAGAAACCTCTGGTTGGAAGCCAGAGACAAAACCACCAACTATTTCCACAAGCAAGCAAAAGCAAGAAAACAATTCAAGGCAGTCAAATAAATCCATGATCAGGATCAAGTTATAACAGATTTTGAAGGTATAAAAAATGTAGCTTTCAAAACATTCAAAGATCTCTAGATTTCAAAAATGTAGCTTTCAAAACCTTCCCCGATACAAATACCTATCCTCTCTCCTTAGTTCCATCCTCTATCCACGAAGAAACCAATGTAAATATCTTAGCGCAATTTAAGATGTAAGAAATCAAAGAGGCTTTGGATCAGATGAACCTAGATAAAGCTTCAAGCCCCGATGGCTTCACAGCCAGATTCTACCAAAATTGTTGGGAAATAATAAAATCAGACCTGCTAAAAATGGTTCTGAAATCTCAGAGATGCAGCAAAATAGGAGAGGGAACAAACTCTTCATTCTTAGCCCTAATTCCAAAAGAAAAGGGAGCGGTAATTTTTGGAATATTCCGGCTAATCTCTCTTTGCAACACAGGATACAAGTTAATCACAAAAATAATAGCCAATAAGCTAAAAAATATCCTTCCTTCCATCATTTCGGAAAATCAGGGTGGGTTCATCAAAGGAAGGAAAATAGTGGATAACATCACTTTGGTTCAGGAAGCACTACACTCAAGAAATCAAAGAAAATACAAAGGTATGATTATAAAGCTCAACCTTCAAATGATTTTGATAGAGTTAGGCATAATTTTCTGTTTAAAGTCATGGAAAACTTCGGTTTTTCTCCAACCTTTATAAACTAGATAAAATCTTGCATTAGATTCCCCTGGATTTCCCCTCTAGTAAATGACTGAGAAACAAAGTTATTTCAAGCGTCCAGGGGCCTCAGACAAGGCTACCCCCTCTGCCCACTTCTCTATGATATACAAGCCTTTGTGCTAAGATTTCAACTAGATTATGGCCAACAACATAACAATCTGCTCAGTCTGAGAATAGACCCGGGGGTAAAAGACATTAATCACGCCCAATTCGTGGATGATACTCTATTTCTAGGAGGAGCAAGTGTGAAGACATATAGAAAATTTAAAACAGAACTGGACATTTATAATGAGATCTCAAGAAGTGAAATAATCTTGTCCAAAAGCAAGATATATGGGTGGTACACCTCTCCAAGGGAAATGTTGGAGATTTCAAGAGTCCTAGGGATGGAATATTTCACCAATTGGGATTCCTTTAAATATCTAGGAGTGCCAATTTTTAGGACCAAACCAAAGGCTTCCCAATGGCTCCCTCGTATATACAAGCTAAAGGGAATAATTAACTCTTGGGGAGCACAATGGTTAAACCTTGTAGGTAAATTTGTTCTCATAAAGGCAATTTTAGCAAGCATCCCGATCTACCAAAGCTCATAGCTGCTAGCCCCAACCACCATGATTTAGAAAATCGATGCTCTTTATAGACAGTTCACATGGGAGGGAGGAAAGAAAAATAGGAGGAAGTTGCATCTTATAAGCTGGGGGAAAGTCACCAAACCAATCTCAGAAAGCGGGCTCCATCTTAGAGATATTAACTTTCAAAAAATTTCTCTCAGAGCCAAGCTTCTCTGGAATCTTTCCACGGGGAAGTCCACTTGGAGCAAAAAATCAATCTGGAAGAAGTAATTCCATGGCCAAAGAACAAAATTCTTGGATCAGCCTTCAAACATGGTAAAAGGATCTCCAATATTCACCTTGTGTTTAAAAGCAATGAGACTCTTCAAGCCCAATCTTACTTGGATACCAGGGAATGGAAAGAATATCAAAATATGGGATGAATCAGTGTTAGTAGACCCACCCTTAAGCTCAATTGAAGGAAAATCTCATCTAAAATCTTGTATGTGGTCCTAGGACCTAATCAATCTTCGGGACATCTTGATTTGGAGTGACGATGAGGATAAAACCTGGATCAGGTGGGAAGTCAACAATAGACCTCAAGAGCTTGATGGGGAATGGAACACCTTGATGGAATCCTTGCAAGGGAAATCCCTAATAAAACAAAGGAAAAAAGACGAGGGGATGGGGTTCACATTCAGGAACATACACAACAGTAGCAGGGTATAAAAGCTTCACAATTGTTCCTCATGTTCCCCCGAACCCTACAATTTGGAAATTCATTTGGACTTCCAAGTCCATTATGAAGATAGACATGTTTGTCTGGACCCTGTCTCATAGAATAATTTTAACTGGAGAAAACCCGAGGAGGAGAGGGTGGGAAGGCCCCTCCAGATGTCCCCTATGCATTCAAGAGGAGGAAACATCAAACCACTTGCTTCTCAAATGCCCATTTGCTAAAGAGGTGTGGAATTTGGCCCTGGGTCTGAAGCTGAGAACATTCGATCTACCCTAAGAGACCAATGCTTTGCTTCAGAACTGGAGCTCTCTTTGTCCATTCCAGGTAAAGAAAAAATCCAAGCTCAACATCCTCTGGAGAACTCTTCCAAAATTCATTCTCTGGAAAATTTGGTTGGAGTGAAACAACAGGATTTTCAGGGAGATCACTAGCAACCCTGCACAAGTGGCAAGTAAGATAAAGGCCCTCTTTGGAGAAAGTGCCCCCTAATTCAGCAAAGTAAAGAATTTGAGAGGCCTAGAAGTGGAAGAGGAGCAGTGGATCAAAAGTTTAAATATCAAGGAACAACCAGAGAAAACAAGCATCGAAACAAGACATGAAAAATGGGAAATCCGGCTAAAGGGGGAGGAATTCGAGGAGTGGAAGAGGCATAGAAGTAAGCATCTATTGTTCTTTGACGGGGCTTCCAAAGGAAACCATGGGGCAGCAGGAGGAGGAGGGATCCTCTTGGACCCAAACGAAAAGCTATAACTAACTTACGATTGGGGGTTAGGAGTAGATACCAACAACCGAGAAAAAGAACTCGCTCTCTAGAAAGTGTTGAACCAGGCCATCAGTAATAAAGTCAAAGATTTAGTGATAATAGGGGACTCCAGACTGATAATCCAAGGGCTGATTATTCATAATCCGGTTAAGCAAACAAAGCTCCAACATATCGTGGAGAAAATTCACCTCCTTTTGAAAAGGTTGAGAACCTTTCATTTGTTCCACGCTCTTCGAGATTTGAATGAACAAGCAGATGAAGAAGCAAACAAAAGCACCATTTTAAGCATAGGGGAAATCCAAATCAATGGAATGACATCATATTTGGCAATCCCGTAAGACTCGGGTAGGCAAGGGGGGGCTACTGTCGGTCAACAAGGAACTTCAGTTTGCAAGAATGATCGTTGACAAAGCAAAGAAGAAAGGGATACATTGATTGAAGGGAAGACATACAAATATAGAGACAAGATGTGCAATGACAAGACAGGCAGCAGGAACGAGGGGAGAGGAAATCAATTGGGCGATGAACGGTGAGAGTCCAAGAAGTGAAAGTAAGGGGAAAACTATCAAGCAGAGGAAGCTCGAAAAGCAAAGGAAATCAAGCATGGCGTCTATCTCAAGGAGCAAGCCGATGATGGAGGAAAGGATCAAAACTATGGAGGAGGAAATGAAGAGGATTAAAAATATTGTACAAAATCAAGACAACATCCTTCAGAGTTTCGATGTTGAGGCATGTTAAAGGCTCACCATGCTCGATGCAGACATCACAAAGACCAAAAATATCTTTGCTAAAGTCGTGGACCAGGTTCGTCATGAAAAAAAAACCCAAAGGAGGAGCTTGAAACTCGAGTCCTCAAGCTAGAGATCCAACTAGAAAAATTGACCCTGGACTGGCAAATTGAGCACGACCTGCCCCAGAAGGAGGTTCCAAGAAAGTTTGGATTGTAAATATGTAGCCAAGCAAGATTTCTTCAAATAACTCTGTGATGTTGGCATTTTGTATAGAAGCCACCATATACAACAAGTTTAAAGCTTTATCTGGTTTACAAGTTTTAGGATATTGTAATCAGAAAGGTCGATTAGAGCCTCATGAATTCGAACCAGTTGTAACAGCTCCAATGACTTTGTCACTGCCTATTTAACTAAATATCCATTATCTGTTTTTGTTAAAATAATAATAATAATAATAAAAAAAAAAAACAGATAACACATATTAGCATATATATTGTAACTAAATATTAAATAAACAATAATAAATAATAACATGCCCAACCATATTTAAGTAGATTTAATATAGTTGCTCTCCAATTAAACATAGATGATTTAAACAATTTGTAAATCTTATCTAAAATCTTTAAAAAATTTAAGAGAAAAATTATTTTCTTGGTAAAAACAATTGTGAGTTAGAGTTAGGTAATAATCTAAAAATAAATATAGAATTGTGTATGAAGAAAGTTCACAAATCTCCATATTAATTCATTCTTTCAATGAAATACTTATCTCCTTGTGGATAAAGTCCCAAATCCTTCAGGTGAAATTATCCTTGTGGATAAGGTCCCAAATCCTTCAGGTGAAATTCTCATCCCAAGTGATGTTATTGTGTTCTTGGTAAAAAAATTGTGAGATAGATTTAGATAATAATATGAAAATAAATATAGAACTGTGTATGAAGAAAATTCACAAATCTCCATATTAAGTCATTCTTCCAATGAAATACTTATCTCCTTGTGGATAAAGTCCCAAACCCTTCAAGTGAAATTCTCCTTGTGGATAAGGTCCCAAATCCTTCAGAAATTCTCATCCCAGGTGATGTTACTTGATCATATTTACACAACAATAAAATACTAATCTCCTCAACAAAGACTAAACATTCAGCCATGAATCAATCAAATTGAAGATAAGTAAGGGATAAACAACAGGGAAAATTCTTATCCTTCACTCATCATCCATGCACATAAAAGTAGGGCATTTGAATCTATAGGTATTTAAACACCAAAGTGATGACCGTCAATTTGGCTCCTGGCCGATTGCTCAGGCACGAACTGATGACTAAAGGGATAAGGGACAGAATATAAAACCACAATCTTTGCATAATAATCAATAAAAATCACACATAGAATTCATTGAAATCAGAATTTGGGTTCCCCAAGTGAAATCAATTCATAAAAACAACAAGTAAGGGGATTCATTAAAAGTTCCCTATGGTTGGATCCACTGAAAAAATGTATTAGAAAATTTCTTTAAGATTCCTTAAAAGTTCCATATGGTTGGATCCACAAAGACCACATATAATGCAATGCATTAGAATACCCAAAACAAAGAGTTTAATCTTCATAACCTCACACACACACTAATAACATCAACATGTTTTAATCATGACGAGGTGAAGGTATTGCATGAACATGGATTATATGCCATTGCTTTAAACTTCCCATTAGCATTGTTTAAATGTCATTGATTTTTTATACTAATTCCTTTATGGTCATGTTACATGGGATGGGTTTGAGGGTTGTTCGTATTCCTAATATAAATTAAGATGAGGTGGAGAAAATGTAATATTTGTGAAGCTTAGTTGGAGTTAGAAATCTAGATAAAATACTCTTGGAGCCAATCCACACTCTTTCTTTTCTTCCACTTTTATCACCTTCCCTACCACCTTTTTCAAATACTCCTCCTTTTTGCTTCATAATCATCCTTGGAAAAAGGGTAGCTATCCCTTTCTATCCCATATGGCTAACACCATTATAGTAGGGAGGTAAAATATAATAAAAAATTAATGGAAGTTGACACCTACATATGCTAACCCTTTAGGATACATGTCAATAACAACTTAGAGGAATTTTCTTCATATAAATATCTTGGAATTTACCTTAATCACAATTTTAATAGAAATTATAGCATTGAGAAAAGGATCAATGAAGGATAGAAAACCTATTTTGACCTTGAAAACAATTGTAAATCGTATGAGTTTTGGCTCTGGGAAAAAAATAAACCCCTTTTGAGACACTCATCAATCTTGTTATATTATATATGGATTTGAATATTTGGGTTGTAGCACTTCTATATAATCATGGAGAAATACTGAGAAAATTCAAAAGTGTTTATAATTTATAATCTTAAAATTAATACCATACAACCCATCCTATTGTCATATAATTAGTTATTTCCACATTAAGAGAATGACTAAAACTAGGTACCTAATGTACAGGCAGAAGAGACTACTAACATGAAATAAAATATGCTACCTATGATTTCTTCAAACTCTAGTCGAAGCTACCTATGGCTTAATAGGGGTTGGCATAAAGATGTCAATTCTTGGCTAAATCAATTGGGAATGGAGAAGGAGATCACTCTACAGAACATTGATCTACCATTAAAAATACTATTAAATCAAAATTCAATGAAATATCAATACTTATGAAGAGTTTTGTTAACTAGAAGGTAGGGATAAAACGTTATTTCTATCATAAAAACTCTCATATGATATGGGTTTTCATTAGAAAATGTTTCTACTATGAGTGGATATATCACTAGTGCTAGGTCACACGGCCCTCATAACATTATGAAGGTATATTACTCTATCTCATAGCATTATGAATGTGTATTACTCTATCTCATGAATACAACAAAAATCACATGTATATCATAACACACACACATGTAATTAATATCTTGCTACAAATTTGAAAATTTTAAGACATAATTTTAGAAAACATGAGTATCCTCTATTATTATCTTCTCAATTTTAGTGATATTTAGGAGACCATTCCCATAATCATCACTAATGAACAATAAATTAACATAATCATTCTCCCTCATGGCTACTTAACACACTAGTAAGCAAAGTCAAACATCAAATTGACTATTTATTTGATCACGTGACTAGCCTTTAATTTAATTTCCTGAATCAAATTGACTTGGTGTTATACTAGTTGTCTACTAGAGATGTTAGGTAGAAAGGTTTGATTCTTTCACATTTGGATTATATCTAGAGTTAGATCAATATAGTCAAAACTCCAACATATTTCAACAAAGGAAGGGATGGGAGATGCAACATGGAATTTATGGTTTAAAAGCAGGGGTGATTCTAAGTCAATTGAGGATCACATTTGGGATTCAATATGTG
>SNQJ01S0054502.1:138921-162666 GCA_010110895.2 Picea sitchensis | reverse complement strand
TGTCTTGGCCAAAGGGGCCTAGCCCTATGGCCAAGCCATTGGCGTGCCCACAGCTTGGCTAGCCATATAATTTAAAATTAAAATTAAAAATTAAAATTAAAATTAAAAATTAAAAATTAAAATTAAAATTACAGAACACATATAAATTAAATTTAAAATTTAAAATTTACAGTGAAAAATAAATTATAAATAAAANATCATTTTTGCCTAGTTTTAGGACAGCACATAGCCCAAATGACATTTGAAAATTTTTGTTGTTAAATCGGTTTACAAGGGTGTACAACAACACACTATTCATCCTTAGTGTGCCCACGGCTTGGCTAGCCATATAATTTAAAATTAAAATTAAAAATTAAAATTAAAATTAAAAATTAAAAATTAAAATTAAAATTACAGAACACATATAAATTAAATTTAAAATTTAAAATTTACAGTGAAAAATAAATTATAAATAAAATGAAATTTAAAGGTTTTGGGCACACTATTCAGCCTTGGCGTGCCCACTGCTTGGCCACAGGTCTGGCCCTCGTAGCCAAGTCATAGTCCAGTGACTTGGCCGCGAGAGCCCAGCCTTGTGGCCAAGCAGTATCACACAAAATGAACAGATTAGCATGGAAGTAGAACATCATCTAAAACTTTGTTATGTGCTTTTGTAATGGTACAATAATGCAGGCTTAAATAGACTTCTTTTTCCTTCTATACACAGGTTCTTTCTTAAATAGACTTCTTTCCTAATGGTTAACAGGTTTTTTCTTATAGTTGAATGTGGGCTTAAATACACATGTTTTTTCTTATAGTTGAATATTCTGGAGTCATATAGAGGGCTTGGTTATTGTTTCTTCATTTATGATTTTAACACTAATTTTAATATTTTTATCTTCTTATACTACAAATTAATGTTGGAAGACTCAGACTCTTTTAAGATTGGTTTGGTCTGTAAACCGGGAAGACTCTGCCAAAGAGAAAAAAATACTCTGTGAATGATATGGCAATTTTCAGAGGAGTCTGTTGAATGGAGAGTATGAATGAAGAGTCTCTAGGGGTGACTATTTTCAGTGGGGGCTTGACTAGACTCGGGTATTAAACTGGAACTAAACTAGGGTACTTAACTAGAAAAACAGAAACAACATGTAAAAACAAAACGCATCATTATAGTAATAAAAATGACATTATAAAGAAACAACATTATAGTAATAAAAACACAACATTACATAAATATAAACAACATAACATAATATAAACACTAACATAATCATAATCTAAACAACAAAACATAATCACAACTAATCTAAACAACTTACCTGTATCTCAACCCACCAAGAGAATAACCTGACCGCCCACGCCTGCCAACACAGCCTTTATGCCGCCAACAAAGCCAACACAAAGACCACTCACACATCCAACACAAAGACCACACCCACCAACACAACCAACATAAAGACCACTCACAATCACTCATAATCAGTAACTCGAGAAGAGGTGGGAAAAACGTTTCAATAACATTGTGCGGGTGATATATAAACAGTTTTTCGGCCGAAAACTTATTTCAACTGAAAATTTCTTTCGGCTGAATAGTTCTTTTGGCCGAAAGAAATTTTTGGCCTGAATATATTTCGACTGAAAACATATTGTCGGATGGAAAAATTCCCTTTGACTAAATTTCTACACAAGAAATGAGGGTGTCGTCATTGTACCATTCGATTTGACGTTCCAGTGTTTGGCCAAAAAAAATACCTTTCGACTGAAAAAGTATATTAGTTCAGCCGAAACAATGTTTTTCAGATTTTTGGAGATCATATTGTCACGAAAGTGTTACCCACCTCCGTGATTTCACCCCGCACAAAGCTCATCTAAGAAGTGCACATTCTCTTGCCAAGTGTCCTTTCTTATCACAATTGTAGTAGTGAATTGGTCCTCTTCCTCCAGCTCATCCACCTTGGTATCCTCCTCCACCTCCCCAACCCCTTCTAGGTCTGAGAGATCCTTCATTAACCTTGAACACAGACCGATCCAATCTGTCTGCAAGTGTATTCATAGCTCATCAATGATTGGTGTTGTGGTAAGGTGGACCACATAACTCAAAATAGATGTTTTTTCAGCACAGGTTTTTACTTTTGTAAAATTGGAGAATGCCCATGACTTATGCAAATCTCGCAATACTTGGCATTATGACTTCCTTGATTATTCGGGAAGACATGGTATTGGATAGGCCCATGAAATGATGCTACAAAAAAAACTTGATCAACTCCTCCCACTGGCCCAACCAATGGAGGAGCCATATTAGAGGACCCCATACCCCTTAATCTCATACATTCACTAGCTACATGTCCTTCCGTGTAACAACATGTACACCAGACTTACAGCCGACCTACTTTAGGAAGGGTCAACTCTTGGATTTTGTTAGTTAATGGAAAGGTTTATCCCTACAATTTCACAATATTAGCATCTTTCGGTGGCCTCGTGACACTTAAGTTCCCTGGATAACCTGTCATAGCCTCAATATTCATAGCTTTCTCCAATGCTTCACCCAATGTAGTGATCCTTTGTTTGTTAAAGAGATATGGGTTAAAGGTAATAATCCTTGAATAAACCATTCTATTTGATGATCCTTATGGATATGGTTTTCTTATTTCCCTATCACATTCTTAAACCTATGGTTGTATTCCCAGGTGGACTTTCCATATCTCTATTTTATCTCCCACAACTCAGAGAGTGTTTGTTGTTATGACTAAGGTAACCAAAAGTCTGCTATAAATATATGCTTCACCTGAGAAAGCATGAAGGATTACCCCTGAGCCCCTGACTTTATTACCTTCATGTACCACTTAAGATCCTAACATCTCAGGGTAGTCTAAAACTCAACTAAATTGTTTTTATATAGAGTTCCATGAGACCTCCATATGGATTCGCATAGAAACTAGTGTTGCTCCACATCCTTGTCCCCTTTAACTAAAAATTCAGGGTATTGAGTGACGGATCCTGCGTATTGATTTTTCATCGAGGGATTTGGAAACCCTACTAAAATGAACCTAGAAGGTCCTAGTTTCCACACTTCCACCACTACATTACTCAAACTTCTTGGAATTATGTTAGGAAATGAGGAACACTTCCACGCTAAACCTAGAAGAAGAGAGGAATAAATATTTAATCAAGAAAGTAAATGACAAAGAAAACACACAGTACATGGATATTTTACCCTGGAAACCCAAATAGAGAAAACTATAATTCCTTGAGTGTTATGCTCTCTTATTTTCTTATTCATTCAGAATAAAAGTTTACATGTCTAACCTTGGTCCACACCTAAGACACAATTAGCATCATACCTTCTTTCTTTACACAAGAACAACCCTGTAGCCAATTCGACTTACATATACATGATCAACAACCTCTATGATTATCAATTCTTGGCGATTATCCATTCATCATCTATTAAATAATTAAAAAATGCCTTCCTTATAATATTTATAGTAGGCAAAACCCTAAAGAAAAGGTGACCAAAAATGGTTACAGATCCACTCAGATCATTGGCTACAAATCCTATGAATCTCAGGATTTTGTTACAGTCGACTATCAAGTTGGATTACCAGTCGACTACCATTCAACCTTCATTTAGTATTTAGTCAATTGTCACATGCCTGCCTCTCAACCACTTATTAGCTGACCTCTTCAAATTAATATCGATGTCTTCGTCCTTCAACTTCAACTTTACCTGGTCGAACCACCTCGACCTTTGACTTCGAAACTACCTGGTCAAGCCGCCTCAACCTTTGACTTTGACACTACCCAGTCAAGCCACCTCGACCTTTGAATTCAACTGTTAGTCGATCCACCTTGACCAGATTTTCACTACAAAGAATATAACAACCTAACATTTTCCCATTTTTTTTTCCTTTATCGAAACCATGAGACCTAGGAACTCTCATTCACAGACCTAGGGAAACAATTCCCATTACCTCTCTGCACCAAGAGAACTTCACAACACTCATAGACTTGGTCAAAGAGTCTGCTATGTTTTCCAACTTGTCTACTTTCTCCAACAGAACCTTGTTTCTTTCCACCATGTCTCTCACGAAATGGTATTGTACATCAATGTGCTTAGTCTTAGAATGATAAGTTGGGTTCTTTGCTAGAAATATTTCACTTTTACTATCGCAACTTATCTTCAAAGCTATCTACTTAAACTCGATTCTTGAACACAGCCTTTGTATCCATTCTGCTTCTTTGCTTCCATGAGTGGCTTCCATGTATTCAACTTTTGTTGTTGAGAGGGGTATGGCTTCCTATCGCTTACTCATCTAGTTGATTTCTACATCGAACATTTTGAACATATATCCATTGGTCGACCTCCATCAATATAGATCTCCAACCCATTCGACATCAAGAAATCCATGTACATTTAATTCACTATCACCTCCAGGTTTTCCTTGGTAGAATATAGCATAATATTTTGTGCCACATAAATACCTAAATACTCTCTTGACAGTTGTCCAGTGCTTCTTCCTAGGTTTCAACATGTATCTACTCAACACTCTCACTACATCGACAATGTCTGGTCAAGTGTAAACCATTACATACATTAGACTACAACCAACACTTGCATAGGGAACATGTGTCATGTCCTCAATTTCCTCCTATGTCCTTGGATATTGTTCATCAGTTATCCTTGCTCCCATAGGAATTGGCACCTTCACAGTTTTTCAATCCTACATGTTGAAACATTTCAAGATTTTCCCAATATACTTCGTCTGGTTCAACAAGATATTTCTAGTTGCTTGATCTCTCTTAATCTCCATTCCCAAAATGAAGTTCGTTGCACTGAGATCCTTCATGTTGAACTTGGAGGATAACTACTTCTTCACCTCCTTTATTGCATTCATGTTGTTTCCAATCAGCAACATGTCATCAACATGCAATGCTACATATATTAAACACACACCTTCTTCTTTGGAATATATGAAATGATCAACTTTGCTTCTCACAAACCCCAAAATAAGGATGTATGTGTCAAAGTTTTGGTACCACATCCTTGGTGATTTCTTTAGACCATAAATGGATCTTTTCAGTTTGCACACCAAATCTTTCTTTCCCTTTACTACAAATACTCTAGGTTGTTTCATGTAGATTTCCTTTTCTAGGTCCCCATGTAGGAATGTTGTCTTCACATATATATGTTCTATTTATAGATCAAATGTTGCAGCCATAGACATTAGTAATCTATTGGAAGTTAATTTTGTGATAGGGAAAAAAATCTCACCGAAGTTAACTCCTTCGACTTGGGAATATCCTTTCGCTACCAGTCAATATTTGAATTTCTCAACTTGACCTGTTACGTTCATCTTCTTCTTGAATACTCATTTTCTACCGACAATATTTCTTCCACTAGGTAATTTGACTAAGTCCCATGTCTCGTTCTTGTGCAAGGATTCCACTCTTCAACCATGGCATCCTTCCATAGTTTTCCTTCTGCTCAGTCAACTTCCTCTCTTACCAACTTGGGATCATCGTTGGTGGAAAATAACATAAATGTGAAACATAAGTTGGTTGGACTATACCTTTCGACTAGTTTTATTACTCGTTCTGACCTCCTTACAATCAAGGTCAGTTGTTCCACCTCTCCTTCTAATTCAATCGACTCATCTGAATCATCTTCTTCATTCCTCAGTTCAAACTGAACCTTCTCTATATTATTCTCGATCTAAAGAATTTCTTCAAAATCGAACTTACTTCCAACTTCTCTAAAGACCACATCTCGACTGTACATTTTTTTCCTTGATGCGGGATCCTAGAGATTATATCCTTTCATTCCTTCTTTGTATCCAATGAAAATACAGTTGACTTCCTTCTTGTCCATCTTGCTCCTCTTTTCCTTGGGAACATGAACAAATGCATCACATCCAAATACTTTGATACATGAAACCGAAGGATTCTTGCCTAATCATACCTCACGTGGATTCGTGTTGACTAACACCGACGAAGGAGACATATTCAATAGATATTTTGCAATGTCAACTTCCTCCACCCAGAATTCTTGTGTGAACCCAGTATAATTGAGCATGCTACTTTCCTTTTTCATTAATTTTATGTTCATTCTCTCGACAACTCCATTTTTTTGTGGGGTATATGGTGTGGTATTTTTCCATTCTATGCCACACTACTTGCAGAACTAACCAAATTATTTTGCACATAATTCACTACTATTGTTAGTTCTCAACACCTTAATCTTCTTATCTGTCTGGTTTTCTACAAGAGATTTAAACTCTTTGAATTTCTTGAAAATCTTTGATTTCTTCCTCGGGAAATATATCCATGTCTTCCTAGAATAATCGTCTATGAAGGAGACATAATACGGGGATCCACCAAGTGAAGGTACTGAAACAGGGCCAAACAAATCACTATTAACCAACTCTAGAATCCCATTTTCCCTTGTCACTCCAGATGGGAACCTCACTAGACTTTGTTTTCCATATATACAATTTTCACAAAATTTGACTTCTAAATTACATTCAAGAAATTCTTCAACCATACCTTTATTATGCATATATTGAAGTCCTTTTTCTCCTATGTGTCCCATCCTCTCGTTCCATAGCATGGTCGGGTCGAATTTATCATGACTTTTCAAGTCGATTTGAATTGACTCATCCCGAGTCGAGTCGAGTCGAAGTTGAGTCAACTTCAGGAACAATGATGTTGTTTCATCCAGTCGAGTCGACACTCCCTAGTAACATGTATAGGGTTCCAATCTAGAGTCCTTTCATTAAGACCATCACACCTCTGATCATATTGCACAAATCCTTTTGAAATAGAGTGTGCGCCCCTGCATCACTCATCTTGTTGACATATATCAGGTTTCTTTCCAAAACCAAAATGTGTAGCACACTTGGAAGGGTTCTACTCCTCTCATCCTATAGCATCAGTCAAACTCTTTCTTGTCCAACAATTTTGGTTTTCGATTCGTCCCCCAAGAACACATATCCTCCTAAATATTGTTCATATTCATGGAACCATTCTCTATGTGGTGTCATGTGATAGTATGCTCCTGATTCAATCAACCAAACATCTTGATCCGACTGTGTACTGGTCAAGGCCAAGTACACATCACCTCCCTTATTTGGAGTCATCTTTATCTAAATTGAATGCTTCTCGTTCGATCCTATATTGACTTCCATTTCCTTCGACTTGCAGTCCCTTTTGTAATTCCCATCTTTACCACATTTCCAACATCTTCTTGTTGACTGGCCAGGGGATTTAGATCTACCCTTCTACTTAGAATTTATATTGTATAATTTTCCTTTATCTCTGTCAATCGATCGACCTCTCACCACTAAATCATCTTTGGTGGATCCTTCCATGTTCTTCCTTATCATTTCTTCTGACAGTAGAGATGCAACCATGTCTTCTAGCACTAATGTGATTGTATTACTTTGTATAGCCACAACTAAGCTATCTTAGGAGTCTAGAAAAGAACATAATAAGCTAATAAATTTCTCCTCCTCAGTGATTTTAATATCCACATAAGATAATTGGATTATAATGGTATTAAATGCATTTAAATGCTTAGTCACTGAACTGTCAACACTCATCCTCAAAAGATAGTTTCTTTCTACAAA
Organism: Picea sitchensis; assembly: GCA_010110895.2. NCBI lineage: Eukaryota > Viridiplantae > Streptophyta > Pinopsida > Pinales > Pinaceae > Picea > Picea sitchensis. The sequence continues at coordinate 155,059 of SNQJ01S0054502.1, read as the reverse complement.
AAAACTTATTTACTAGGGATTTCAGTTGGTACAAGATCCCCAACTTCTCCCACAATTCTTGGTCGAATATTCACCTAAGACATTTAGCAGTACCGAATCTGCAAAACAAATTCGAATCGTACTCCTTACTAATCTCTCAAGTTTCTCCCATTCTTCTATCGACATACTTGTCGGCATGGCACCTAGACATACTATTTCCAATTGTTCTCGATCGACAAGGAGATCTTCAATTTCAAGCTTCCAAAACTCAAAATTTCGGACGTTGAATTTTTCAATCTCTATTCTCGAGTTGCTCGGCATTCTTTAACACAATCTTTAAATATTTCTAACTTGCGACTCTTACTGAACCTAGGATTTAGCTCATATCCAAGGTTGTTAAACCAAGCTTTGATACCACATGTTATAAAATGAGGAACACTTCCACACTAAACCTATCAAAAGAGAGGAAGAAAGATTTAATCAATAAAGTAAATGACAAAGAAAACACACAGTACACAGATCTTTTACCCTGGAAACCCAAACTGGGAAAACCAACATTCCTTTAGCATTCTACTGTCTTGTTGTCTTATTTATTCAGAATAAAAGGTTACATGTTTAACCTTGTTCCACACCTAAGACACAATCGTCATCATACCTTCTTTCTTTATACAAGAACAACCTGGTAGCCAATTCTGATGACATCTACACGACTAACAACCTCTACAAAAATTGATTCTTGGTGATCATTCATTCCTCACATATTACAAAATTACAACACACCTTATTTATAGGCTTTACATTAGGAAAAACCCTAAAGAAAAGGAACCCAAAAACGGTTATATATCCACGCAGATCATTGGCTACAAATCTTAGGATTTTGTTACAGTCAACTACCAAGTTGGATTACCATTCGACTACTAGCCATCCTTCTTTTGGTCTTCATTCGGTTTCCACACGCCTTCTTGTTGACCTCTTCTACTTGCTATCAATGTCTTCGTCCTTTAACTTCAAATTTACCTGGTTGAACCACCTCTAACTTTGACTTTGAATTTCAGTTAATCCACCTCAACTAGACTTTCAATACAAAGAATATAACAACCCAATAACTTGAAGGGTTAGAAGTAACATAAATTGCAGAAGGATTTATTGTAGAAATTACCATATTTGAAGATGAATGGGTGATCAAGTGGTGGTTCCTTTACCTCTATAAAGAAATTCTTTGATTTGGGGGGTTTCATTTGGTTTTATTGTTTCCTTTATATTATGATGCAATCCATAATATCCTTGTGTTGCACAGTTTCTTACTATCCCGCAACTTCCTTCGGGGTTTTGGCTGAGTATTCTTCTTCAATGGTGGCATCGATCCTTATTATTCCATCTGTCTCATCTGAACTTCCTTCTTCTTGTATGCTCCTTCTAGAACCTTCACCTCTTTCACCAAATATCTCCTTCAACCATCAGATGACCATCCTTCCTCGTCTCTGTAACTCCCAAATTTTTTCTAACTCCCTTCTATGACTACTCTCAAAGTTGATCTCCTTCTACGATAGATCTAGCCTCTTCATTTCTTTTCTCATTTGTTTCTGCTACCTCATTTCAAGAACAACAAACCTCTTCTGATCTCACTTATCCCTTGCACCTTTCTTTTGAAGACCCTCCATATGTTCTAGAAAATATTCCTTGACCTAACTCACAAACCCTCTCATAAATCGCCCTCCCTCGAGCGTAGGGGTTTACACTTCCATATCACCTGAAGGAACAAGAAACATTCCTTCTTCCACTAGTAAAACCTTGATCCACAAGGGGATTTTCTCCAAAAATATTCCTCTAGATCCTTCTCTAAATATTTCTTTGGATTTTGAGAAGGCTTGATGATCCTTTGCAACAAAATTGATAATATAACCCTCTAGAACAGTCTGCACCCAAAAATCCACGGCACATGAGACCTGGTGATTTAACTAGCGAAGAGTCACTAAACCCTCAACAGTCAAGTTATATCTCTTTTTGACTTTATATTTATACTCAAAAGCTTCTTGCAGTAGATATAACCATAAAAACACTTCTTCAGAGAATCTAATCCAAAATATCTCTTACTAGTTGCTAGCAGGCTCTGATTAGAAAACATTTATTTTTACAGCACTAAATATTTTGTTCCACAACTCCACTTCCTACTGTATGAATGTGTTGCACCTTCTTTCCCACCAGTTATCAACATCATACTTATAGATCCAATGAGGCATCCTTTGAAATCTCACTTTAAAGATCAGGTCTTGACAACGGAACCATTTGTTGGCACAAAACCGAGAGCAGGGTTCTCATAGGTTACCAACAAAGGCATTGTTGTAGTCTAGGTACGTTGGCATATTCAACCTTTTGCAAGGGAAGGAGGTCTCACTGGAAGCATAGATGATATGTGTGTGTGGTGAAGTGAGTTAATGGGAACACAACATCGATTCTAACTTAACACTTTGTAGATTCATATATTGATTCTTAAAGATGCACATAGACAATAATCAAATACAGACTAGACATAAAGTAAATAAGTTATGTGAAAAAGTAATGGATCCATGTACATCATAGAAGACTCTTGAAAAGAATTTTTAGGTCCCAAAACATTTTATTGTATTCACTATATCACCATCAACCATCATACAATAAGTATATATCTCATACAATAGCTTGAGCAACAAAATCTAGGCCCAAAACCCATTACAGAATTAAAACCCTATTGTGCAAGAGAAGATGGCCCCAACGGACCCATTACAATAAGACATCATGACTATGGCCTCATAATCCTATTGAACCTCATAAGTCCTTTCTTTTTCATTACTCTGCACTTATATTTTTTCTAAGTATGTTTCCCTCCCATAATTTTCATTGTCATGTCTTACCTCCACGAATTATGTTTTTTTCCATATGTCATTTTTTTATATTTGTGGGTTGGAGGACTAAAAGACTCACGTTCTATCACTTTTTTTCCTTGAACCTCTTCCCAACACTTAGTTTATTTTTCATACGTGGACTCGTGAACTCACAGACCCACAATTTATTTTCTTTGTATCTCCCTACCTTCACAAGTTTATCCGACAAGTATCAATAATTATCCATTTTTCTTATCACAACAGACTTGCATTCTCATTTCAAATATTCCACTCTGGCACCTTGTCGTGACATTTACTTTATCTTTCGCAATTCTTGATTCATATTAAATGCTAATTCTAAAAACTCAACTGCTAAATTCAATTATGAAAATGTCGTTATTAATGATGTTTCTATCGAGGAAAAATCACATTTATTTTAGGTTAATTCTTTCATCAAGGATCTAACTTAAAGATTATTTCACTGTTTTGAGTGGCATTAAGGAGAATCCTGTCAACCTTTTGAAGATGCCCGAAAGAAAAAAAAAAATCTCATCATACCTTGAATCTATCTTCTAGAGAAGATCACAATTACCATTAGTCGAGGGCATATTGGTATTATTCAACATTGTGAGTTAAAGATAATAATAATTTTTGGACATCTTGTATAGATCTTGTTGGTTGTGTCCCTGAGGTTTTTGAGTGCAAAGATATTTTCACCTGGTGCATTGATAAATTTGTCTAGAATAGAAAAACAATTCCACTACAAAGAGACTCCCATGTTTCATTGGTGCCTTCAGTTTTCAAAAAAATGTTAAAACTACTAGATCTGAACTTAACATACAAAGGAGAAGAAGATGGAAACTTTCTTAGAGGGAATAATAATAGAATGGAGCTCCCATAGGAATATTTGCAAGACCCTACTGCAATGTCAGAAGGCCTATCCAGAATCCAAGTTAGTTCTTTAAAGGACCCTTATCGAGAAATTTCTTTCTTATTTACTAGAGTTATTGGTCAGGATTTTATAGCAACTATTCCCTGGTTGGCACTAAATATTTTACATTTTACAGTTCATGAGAATGCCATCTTCGAATGGGAAAAATGATATCAAATGAAATTTCCGCACAGTTAATGAATTTCATAAGTGAGAAAAAATTCTATATGGCATCTTATATGATATTTTCTATCACACACTATCATATGTTTAAAGGTTTGAGTGTTGGAAAAAGGGTAAACTCAAAAATCGACCTCGTGACTATGTGGTATCAAGCTCTATGGAGGTAGAAAGTTATCCATTATTTTTATAAATTTTACAATGATTTTATGTTTGAATTTAATAAATTTCTTTTTGGAGAAGACACTTCTAGGCTTTCATCGAAAGCATCCACCTTTTTGAATAAAAAAGGAATTCCAAAGAAAATGGATAATTGCAACATCATTAGGATTTTCTGTTCTCATGAAAATCCTATATTTCTCCCTTATTATGTGTCAGATGAGTTATTTATCATAGAGGTGGTCAAGAATTATACGTTTTGGTTTCATGCATTTTATGAAAGAAGGAAAAAACAGTTTATTCCTCTACCCTTGGAAAGTTGGTGAAATTCTCTTGAGTGGAATTTCCAAAGTTGATTAATATGCCTCTTATTTCAACCAGTTTAATTTTCATTTTGTAGAATAAATCAAAGGGTTTGACCATAATCATATTTTTTATAAGCACACGGTATCAGTTGGGATCAACCCCACATTGATCAATACACTCATATTTGGAGAAAAAGAGGGCGATAGTCATGGCCCCCTTGTTCAAGGTGCTGATAAAATTTCTAGTGACATAGATACAATTGTGAGCTCTACTAAAGGTTGAAATCAAAGAGGGAAGCCCTCAAGTGAAAGAAACACTCAGTCTCATGCTATTTCTCACAAAATTATTTTTCCTAAAGTAAATGCTCGGTCTGCAACGAACAACAAAGAAAACCCTCAAGTAACAATTTAGGTGATGATGAAGAAAGAAATCCTCTTCAAGGAAGTTTAGAAAACCCCCATAAAATAATACTGAAAAGGAAAAGGGTTAATTCTCACAAAGAGGAAGAAGAATAAAACACACCTGAAAACGATATTTTGCTTGATGATATGGATTTAGATGTTGACATTGAAAATATTCAATTTCTAGAAGAAGAAGAACACGCCAAAGAAAATGTACAATTCGCTGCATAGGTTGTTGTAGATGAAGTTTTCTCTGATGAAGAGACTTTTTTGTACAAAATGTTTTATTTGATAAGTCTTCAAAGAAATTTACCTTTGAAAGAACCTCAAAGAATGAGAAGGGAAAGTCACGGTCCACAATTGATACTAAAAGCATGTTGCCATCCAAATTATCCTCAATTCATAGTCACAGGGGATGCATTGGATGTTTCAATAATTAATATGGAAGAGAAAAATCTCAGGCTTAAGGAGAGTCAAACAATTGGAGGAAAATCTCATGCCCCCACCCATATTGGCTACCCCAGTCGCCATGATACAACTTGGCAGAACTCTTCAAGGAACTCGAGAGTCAATTTTGAGAGTAAAAGTAATTTCGAGCTTAATAATTCCTACTCGACACTTTGTTGAAGATAATATAAAGAAAAGAATATCGCTTATTCTAGATTTATGGAACTTGGCAAAAATATTTTCTGCTCCCAGGCTCAGAAATTCAAAACACTAAAGAGTATATACTTAAATGCAGATTTGAAGAATGACGAAGAATTCTTCATAGATGAAGTTGCTATGTTTGTAGCAAAAGTCTTGGCAATGATGGTTCATAGGAGAAAACATGAATATTTTGCCTCCCAGATCCGAATGAATCAATTAAAGGCATGTTGGATTGAAAGAATTGATATATTAAATGGGTTGTTAAATCAATTAAAAGAAATATCATGGAAAAAGACTGAGGCATATTCAAATATTATTGGTTTGGATATTGCAGTCACCACTATTGAAATTTCAGATCCAAGCTTAATATCAAATTCAATGATCATGAGCAGAGAGTAATTTGAAGAGAAAGTCAAAAATTTGAATAAATCCCCCAAAATTTGATAGTATGGTTGAGTATACTTATGATGACATTGATAATTGGCTTGTTGAGTACAGAAATAAAAATGAGGACATTGAAACTATATTGAAAAATTTATCTATTGACCATAGAGAGATTGAAAGTGAATTATTAAATATCAAACTAAAGCAAGAAGTGATTGTTTCCCCATTAAGGGAATATATTCAAGAATGGTTAAACAAGTTTATAATGAAGATTTTTGAATTTCCAATGGAAGCGGTTACAATCGACCACTTAACCACAACAAGAAAAGATATAAAGAACACATCAACAAGAAAATGAAAGAGAGATATTCCATCATAGTAATTCCATATTGATTACATACCTTCTTTCTTATCAGATTTCATGAATTAGAAAAGTATAACCGAATTCTAATAACTTCCTTTGTGTCTTCTTTCCATATATTGTTTCTCGTGCTACTCCACGTTCTTCTCTTCACCATATTTATTGTAAATATTTTTACGGTCCACGGGAGTCCCAATGCCAATCCATTAATGGAAAAGCACCTTTAAATTTCAAGTATTGTAACAAACATTATCATTTTTGAGAAATTCCAGAGAACTAAGTCGGGATCGGTTTTGATTGTATTTTATAACTTTGAGTTCTGAGTATAAGATATTTGAAGTCGATCTATCAAAATATTCTTTTGAACTTAATAAGTAGTACTCTTTCAAAGTTCTCTTGTGCCATTGGACCATTTATTTTATTTGAATGTGATCAGAATTTTCATTAAACTATGATGGATGTGAGGATTTTATCATTTTCTATATTATGTGGTGTTTGAGGTTCCTAGTCCATTTTTCAGGAATTCTCCATATATATACTTTTATTTTTCATTATCTTCAATTTTATTGAGCCATAAAGAGTTGGATTTAGTCATTTGACAGTATCGTATATTATTTTTTATTCAAAGAAAATCATAAGCCAAAGAGGAGTACCACCTCTTTAAAAACGCAGGGTGATTCATATCCTCCTAAGGTTTTCGTTTTGATCCTGAAAATTTCAAACGTCAACAAATCCCAACCCTAAAAGTAGCAATGACAATCTATCTCTCATGTGCGCTCGGTCATTAACTCGTTAACCTCTTCTTCGATGGACTGCCTTTTGGTTTATACATTTCCTTCTACCGCTTCTTGGAGTCTTTCTTCCACTATCTTCTCATATTTTCACTAACATCTGCTACTTTTCCAATTGTTGCATGGCTCTTTTGACTGATTCTTCCGCTTTACACTCTAAGTTAGCTCGTAGTCAGTTTCCGACAATTGTAATTTTCTAGCTAGCACGTGATTCTTTTGACTCCATTTTTTGCTCATCATCTTTCAGTTAAGCTGGAGTACATTTCCCAAAAATTAAGCATTCCCAAAAACAAAGAGCCCAACAGAAAGAAAAATGAAAAGCTATTGTTAGGGATAGAGATGAAAATGATAATAATAAATAAGAATTTGGAACACATAAATAAAATTCTAAAGAATTTTAAGTAATCCCTTACCTTCTTAAGATCCAATAAACCAATTCGACCTCAATGGACATTAATCATCATCATTATCATCATCATAATAATAAAAATAAATATATTATTTAAAATAAAAAACATCAAAATATACATATATAATTCTTAATTCTATAAATTTAACCAAGTGTACAATATGTAATTCTTAATTCTATACATTTAACAAAGTGTACAATAACAAATAATACAAGTAGAATTAAAGCCATGAAAAACATATTTTGTATTGGGAAAGAAAATATTAAAAAAATAACAAATTAAATTAATCTCATGTGTATTTAAACAAATAATCATTTATTTATTCGATTTCGGTAAATTAGTGTTTTTCCCATTTACACACAACTACAATCATATAATTAAATCTAAAATAAATCTACTATTAATATTTTCAAATCATTTTATTAATTTCTTTAATACATTTATTTATTATTATTATTACTTTCAAATCATTTTATTATTTTTTTTAATATATTTATTTATTATCAAATCATTTTATTAATTTCTTTAATACATTTATTTATTATTATTATTACTTTCAAATCAATTTATTAATTTCTTTAATACATTTCTTTATTATTATTATTACTTTCAAATCATTTTATTAATTTCTTTAATACATTTATTTATTATCAAAGTGTAGTGTAGTACTATTATTATTTTCAAATCATTTTATTAATTTCTTTAATACATTTATTTATTATTATTATTACTTTCAAATCATTTTATTAATTTTTTTAATACATTTATTTATTATCAAAATGTAGTTGAAAATTACAAAATTATTAAAAAAAAAAGCTAATTTATTTAATAAATTTATTTAATAAAGTGTAGTTCAAAGATTACAAAATTATTGAATAATTTTTTTTTATGAAATATCTCTATATGACTACAAAACAAGTAAATATTAAATTACAAAATTATTGATTTTTTTGTTTATATTCATTTAACATCTTAAATATCTTAAAATCCTAAACATCTTAACATCACAAAATCTATTACCTTTCAAGAGCGTTATTACATGACAATTTGGAAAATAACGTCATCGTGCATGTGATATTTAATTGAAACCTTAGTTGTGATTACATGCATAAATTCAAAAATTATAAATTGTAATCACACAATAATACCAAAACCCTCCATAACAAAACACAACAACATCATAACATAATACTACAACAACAACATGCGATATAATCTTTGATGAACGTCGCAGTGAAACATAACCATTGAAAATGTATAATTTGACATTAGTAAAAAAAGATGAACATCGCAATGCAACATAACCATTGGGAACATCATAATCAAACATAACCCTTCTAGAATGTCTCAATGCAACTAAATCCTTGATGGACGTTGCAATGTGATGCAACCATTGAAGAACATAGTGATTCGATATAAGTCAACCAATATGGACGTCACAATGTAACATAATCATAGTCAACCATGGTCAACGATAGTAATATAGGCACTCATGGTCAACAATGGTCATTCATGCCGTACCATGGTCAACCCAAGTCATCCACGATTATGTTGATATATTCCACCCAACCCTTCATGAATGTCACGATGAAAAATAACCAATGAGCAACATAGCATTTCCTTATAAGTCGACCAAGATGAATATCACACTACATCATGACCATTCAGGAACATTTCACTAAAACATAACCCTTGAGTAAATTTGCAAGGTGTCAAAACCCTTGATGAACGTAGCAATTAGACATATCACAACAAATATGAGTATAACAATGCAATGAAATCATTGGGGAACATCACAATACAACATAACCCTTGATGAACATCACCATGAGACATAACCCTTGACAAACATTTTAATGTGACAAATGTCAAACATAATCCCTTGATGAATTTCACAATCGAACATAACCCTTGACAAGCATTGGATTGTGATGCAATCCAATAACCTTTCATAAATGTCACAATGTGAAGAACATAACCCTAAGTTGCAATGTGCCAAACATAACTTAATGTCGCAATTTGAAAAACATAACCCGTTGTTGTAAAGTGACAAATAGAACCTGACATCACAATCCAACATAACACAACCCTTCATGAATGTCATGCATTGTGACATAACCAATGATGAACAAAACATTTATGAAATAAGGCTTATAAGCCGACCAAGATGAATATCACAATGCATCATGACCATTCAGAAACATCTCATTGGAAGATAATCCTTAAGAATTTTTTCAAAGTGTCATAACCCTTAATGAATGTCACAATGTGACGTAACCATAGATAAACGTAGAAATTTGACATATTATAACAAATATGAGCATCACAATGCAACAAAGTCATTGAGGAACATCAAAATCCAACGTAACCCTTGACGAACATCAAAATGTGACATAACTCTTAACAAACAACACAATGTGAAGAAATTCAACGATAATCCCTTGATGAACATCACAAGTGAACATAACCCGTGACAAGCATTGCAATGTTGCTTAATCCAACATAACCTTTCAAGAACATCGTAATGTGATTAACATAACCCAACACTGCAATGTCTTGAACATAACCCAATGTCACAATGTGACAAACATGACCTTTTTTCATAATGTGACGAATAGAGCCCAGTGTCACAATCCAACACAACTTATCGTCATAATGTATCGAATAGAACCACAATCATTTTCTCTGTTGACTCAAGTCCCCAAAGACATACCATCATCAACCAAAGTGAATTATAGTCAACTTAAGTCATTCATGTTCAACCATAGTCAAACACGGTCAATTGTGATCAACCATAATAAATGCAAGTCTACCATAGAAAATCCATAGTAAATGAAAGTCAACCAAGGTCAACCATGGTAAACCAAAGTCAACCATAAGTCGACCATATTAAATCAAACATAAAACAAGGTCAACCATGGTCAACCAAAGTTAACCTTGGTCAATTGCAGTCCACCATGGTCAGCGATAAACAACAATGGTCAATCAAAGATAACCATAGCAAATCATGGTCAACCATGTCATCCATAGTCAAGCACAATCAACACGGTTATCCACAGTCAACATGGTCACCCATGGCCAACAATAGGCTAGCATGGTCAACCAAATTCAACCAAGGTCACTAATAGTTTAACATAGTCAACCATGGTCAACCATAGTCAAACACAGTAAATCGTATTCAAATGTGGTCAACCAAATTGAACCATGGCAATAATAGTTTAACATAGTCAACCATAGTTCACCAAATTCAACCATGGTCCACCATGTTCAACCATAGAAAACCATGACTAGACAAAGATAACTATAGTAAAACATGGTCAACCATGTCATCCATAGTGAACCACAGTCAACATTGTCAACCATAGTGAACCAAATTAAAATGTGGTCAACGAAACTCAACCATGGAAAATATAGTTTAACATAGTCAACCATAGTGAACCAAGGTCAACCAAGGTCAACTAAATTCAACCATGGTCCACTATGTTCAACCATAGACAACCATGGTCAACCAAAGATAACCATTTTAAAACATGGTCAACCAACTTCAACCATAGACAAATGTGGTCAACCAAAGTAAACCATGGCTAAATGTGCTCAACCAAATTCAACCATAGTTTCTCATGGTTCACTAAAGTTAATCATAGTCAAACATAGTAAAATATGGTGAACCAAGTCATCCATAGTTAACATGGTCACCCATAGTGAACCAAATTCAACTATGGCCAATAATAGTTTAGAATAGTCAACGATGGTCAAACATGGTCAACAAAACTCATACCATGTTCAACTATAGATAACCATGATCAACCAAAGTCAAATGTGGTCAACAAAATTCAACCATATTCAAACATGATCAACCAAAGTCAAATGTGGTCAACAAAATTCAACGATTATAAACCATGGTGTTAACCATCCTTAGTTTGGTTCACAAATCTATAATCCTCCAACATTGTAAACTAACACAACCCAATGATTAAAATTAATTAATATACACATCAACACCATTAACTAAAAAAAAACTCACATATATATAAACAATTAGCACATGTACTTGTAACATTATATACATTAACATATATCCTCCGTGAGCCATAACAACCTATATTCTTTTTTATTGCTCATGTTAATCACCATTTGAGTTTAAAAGTTTAGCTTTAACCTTTGTTGGACATCGGTCTTGATAAAAGCATGGAATTTAAAGGGTTGGTCGTGGGAAACCCAATGTGAACCCCAATTTGGCCGGGATTCAAATGTAAAAAGAAAAACGATGGGTTGTTTGTTTAAAAAAAAAAAATCAAATTCAACAATCTTAACATCAATGATGGCAATTTATAATGATAAATTACTTTAATTTATAACATCAATGATGGCAATTTATAATGATAAATTACTTTAATTTATGATAATAACTTAAAATGTGAAATTTTCTATTTTAATTTATAATAATAACTTAAAGTGTGGAATTTTCTATTTTTAATAAATATTAGAATAATCACAAAGTCATGATTGGTGAATGCTCAAAAGTTTCGGCTGACCCAAACCTTTGAGCATTTACTCAGACTGAGACTTCTAAAAATATTCCATCAAAATATGATATTCTTTCTTTTCTTTTCTGTACGCGCATTAAATAGAACCTATTTGCAAGCAGAGTGGCAACTTACATCCATATATACTCACTCTTTGCTTTGTTAAACAAAACAATATATAATCAGTTTACAACATGAACTCCGTCGAATGAGCATTAGCTCGGTACCAATTGAGGAATATAAGTATAGGCGCCAGATGGAAGAGCTAGAGGAGTGGTAGATGAGGCGGATGTCGTGGAAGCAGACGCATGTGACGATCCAATGCCAGAGCCAGAACCGGTGGGATTGGTGATTTGTGTAATAGAATTCACAAATACAGGCTTTGTCGGATTCGGTAATGTCGCAGAATCAGATGAAAGCATCTGAGTGGCTGCAGACATAAGATATATACATGATGGAGGGATACTTAACATAGGCTTTAATTTATTTAATGGTAAACTAGTACAGAAGTCAATAGATGAGGAATTCACACCAAAATAGATCAGCGGTGAAACCTTCAGTCATACTTTGTTAAGTGGTTTATAGATACATTAAGTAACATGGTCTAGCAAACGTAGATCTGCTTAGTCCGAAATGCAACGGAAACAGTATCTTACCCATCCTAAAAGAATCCGCATTTCAGGTGGCAAACTATAATCCGTGTTCTTTCTTCCTGTGATAATTTCCTGGAGAAGCACACCAAAGCTATAGACATCAGCTTTCACAGATAATTGTCCCTGCATAGCGTACTCTGGTGCCATATACCCGCTACATATCCACATTATAATGTCAAACATTATATAGTGATGGAAAATTTGGGAAACGTATAATGATCAGTTAATTACAAACGAAACTGCAGGCCTAAATCCTAGAAAGTAATAGGCTAACTGAGAATGTGAATTCCCCAAAACAAAAGCAAAACGAAGATGTTACCATTACAATACTGTCAATCTTCTTGAAATCAAATAAGCATAGAGTAAAACATTTGCATCCCTAATTGTTAATTGTATGTGAGAGTGATGATTGCCTTAAAATCTTACAAAGTTCCAACAAGTCTCGTGCTGACGTGACTCTCATCGTCAGGAAAATGCTTTGCTAAGCTGAAATCTGCGATCTTAGGATTTAGTTTCTCGTCCAACAAAACATTGCTTGCTTTAATATCCCGATGGATAATCCGCAGTAGAGAATCCTGGTGAAGATAAAGAAGCCCACGAGCTACTCCCAGTATGATATTGTAACACTTCTGCCAATCGAGCTGGTTGCGATTGTTTGGATCTATATGTCGAAACATGACAGTACTAACTAATTAACATGACCAAACTAAGCACGGTGAAACTATTAATGCTTTTTATGTACATACATAATAAAACGGAAGTGACTCACGGAATAGGATTTTATCAAAGGCTCTTATTCGGTAAGTACTCATAAACAAGCACCGTTTCTGATCCCTGTGCACAGTAGCCGAGTAGCTTTACTAGATTTCGATATTGAATTTTAGCCACAAGGTTAACTTCATTCAGAAATTCTTTCTTTCCTTGCACAGAATTTATCTTCTTCACAGCTATTTCTTTTCCATCTGGAGTAGTTCCCTGAGACATTTCAGACAAAAGATCCGTATGAGGATTTTGTTTTTCAGCTCAATTGTCTTTGTATTATATATTTTTTTTCAAGCTGGAAATCTACTGCCAACGGTCAAGGGTGTGGTGAGACCAGCCCGCTGATTAATATAATTAAAAAGATTTTAAAAACAAGTAGAATCTTTCTTGGTCCATATTACCTTGTATAAAGGGCCAAATCCTCCCTCACCGAGCTTGTTATCAGCATGGAAATTTTCCGTAGCGGCTACCAATGTTTCTATCTTAAACATTATTATTTGTCTGTCCTCACTAATTAGTGTGTCTTCCTCGACTTGCCTGCGACCTTCCGAATGAACTATACAATAAAAAAACACAGTTACATCAGAAAATATTGTGGTAAAAATTAAAGATCTCTAACTTGGTTTAAGCAATCATTTCGTAGTTCTTTTGAAAAATATATGGGAAAATTGTGCAGTCCTGCAAGTCTATTGTAATGTGTTGTTACTGTGATGACTTATCATATCATATTTTCACGCCCAGATTAGCGAGATCCAACTACTCTGTTTGTGCACGCCTATCTATGTAATACTGTATTAAATCTACATGTTGCGATATGGGCATAGTACATACACGTCTAAACCGAGGTCTGATCAGATGCACTACTGGCTTTGGGTTTGATGTGCATATGATCAGAACCCCGTTTAGATGGGTATGTGCTAGTCAGGATACAATTCAAAGATTGGCTACTTTACCGTCTCACCAGCTCATATCATCAAATGAAAATACCTTCATATCCCCTTCGTTTTATGGCAGCCTTCAATCTTCTCCCGGTTGCAAAGAGGCAAACCTATAGCGCCAGGAGAAAGCCGCCAACAACACCTAAAATTATGGGCGTTTTGTTTAAAGACTTGTTGATCTACTTGGCCGGATCATTAGCTGGCGCTTCTGTGGAGGGTGGTGGAGGTGCAGTCGGATTAAAGAAAGGATATACTTCATAACGAACTATGCAGCTTCTCGTCAAACCCTGAGCTCCTTGCCTTCCAGGATAATCTGCGAAAATAGACTTAATTGTATTTGAGATATATCTAATGACGTTGTGCAGTCGTCATTAGATATATCTCTCCAGCACTGGACCAGACCGTAAATATTTCGAAAGAAAGAGTCTGTAGTTGTTCCGGAGGCATATCTATTCCAGCTTGCAGATCCATTCGCTGCTTCATCTGTCAAATTGTCGAATAGGCTACTAAGAGCTATGTTAAAGAGTTCACTGAAGGAAGCATTCTGTTGATTCTGTAGACCGGAAATATTAATTCGAGAAGTGCTCGGATGTCCGATGAAACTATAGTTTTCATAACGGACGAAGCAGAGGTCAAGCCAAATACTAGCGCGACAGCATTCCTGCATTTTTTCTCGAACGATAGACATTGCATTTGCTGAACAACTGTTGCAATCCTCGAGTTTTGTGTCTCCCTGCATTGGCGGAGGCCATGTATTTGGTGTAACCAGGCCAGATAAGAAAACTCCATGGTTCACACCAAGCACATTCAAGTTTTTTATTAATCTGAAGCGAATACATATAGTATAGGATAGTTATGGATAGTTACAGTTATGGGCGGATACAGTGATACACAGTTAAACTACCGGATTAAATTAAACCGTCGGATTAGTTATTAGTTAACATTCCCCTTAATCCAAAGGGACATTTGTCATCCCAAGCATCATTCAAAATTTTTCAAATTTCTCTCGACCCAAAGCTTTAGTAAAGATGTCAGCAATTTGCTCTGAAGTGGAACAATGATTGAGATGAATGGTTTTGGCCTCAACATGATGTCGAATCAAATGATATTTGGTGTTGATATGTTTGGTTCGATCATGGAATTTAGGATTTATGGCCAATTGTATTGCAGAAGTATTGTCAACAAAGAGAGGCGTTGAAGTCATTTGTTTCTCCTGCAAGTCTTCAAGAATTTTCCGAAGCCAAATGATTTCTTTTGTGGCTTGAGCTGCTGCAACGTATTCGGCTTCAGTTGTAGAATCAACAGGAACTGATTGCTTTCGTGATCTCCAAGTGATGGCTGCTGATCCAAGATTCATCAAATAACCTGAAGTAGACACCCCATGCTCTTTATCTCCGTCAAAATCAGAATCTGAATAACCAATGAGATGGAAGTCTGAAACTTTAGAATATTTGATGCCATATGATTGAGTGTCTTTTAAATATTTGAGCACTCGTTTTGCTACTATCCAATGACCTTCACAGGGCTGATGCATAAACCTGGAAAGTATTCCTACAACAAAAGTTATGTCAGGACAAGTAGTAGTAAGATAAATTAAACTTCCAACAAGCTGTCTGTACTTTGTTGGATCTTCAAATGCACTACCTTCATTTGAAGTAAGCTTTAGATTCTGCTCCATTGGAGTAGAAACATGATTACAATCCTCCATATCAAATTTGCTCAATAGTTCTCCAATATATTTCTTCTGAGAAATAAAAATGTGCTTCGGTTTTTGATCTACTTCGATCCCTAGATAATAATGTAGTAATCCCAAATCTGTCATATCAAAGACCTTCTGCAACTCCTTTT
>SNQJ01S0054502.1:109697-138911 GCA_010110895.2 Picea sitchensis | reverse complement strand
TCATTTGTAATCCATAAATAAAAATTCTTAAAAGTTGCAAAAACCTGAGATTTCTCTTTCAACAGATAAACCCAACACATCATGGTGTAGTCATCAATAAAAGTCAGCAGATATTTATTACCATTTGCAGATTGAGCAGGCATGGGCCCACATAAATCAGAGTGTATGAGACCTAACTTCCTGGAATCTTGGGAAGTAGACCCATAAAAAGGTTGTTTACAATGCTTGCCTAAAATACAAGCATTACATAGAGAAAGATTTCTTGGAATAGTAGGAAGCCCTTGAATACCTTGTTGTTTCATAATCTGGATACTATCATAATTAATATGACCAAAACGAGCATGCCACAATAAGCTCGAAGACAAAGTATCACTATGCTGAGCCAAAAGAGCTTAATTAGATTGAAAAGAGGATGTCCCTTTCAGTTTTAAAAGTTTGTCTTCTTCAACACCCGTCATAACAATCACCTGATCAAAGGCTTTTCTTATTGCAATTATACCATCAAACATATGTATAGAATGTCCTTGCTTCCTGATATGTATAAGAGACATCAGATTTCTATTCAATTGAGGAATGTGAAGAACATCATGCAAAATATAATCAGCAAGTCCTGGTAGGCGAAGTTGAATAGATCCAATTCCTGAAGGCTTTAACTAGGACTTATCAACAAAATAAACTATTCCATCAATGTGATTACTGAATGTCTCACAAAAATCTCTTCTGAAGGTCATATGGCAAGTGGCTCCAGTATCTAAAATCCAAGTGTCTTCCCAAGAAGCAAAAGAAGTGTTAAAAACTTCATTTATACTAAGATTACAATGTGCAACAATATAGTTGGCAGATTCAGGTGGTTTTCCTTTGTCTGGAGGTTGTTGCTCTTTCTTCTCATTAATCCTATCCCAAGGAGTGCAACAATGAGAAGAGGTATGACCCAGTTTACCACACCTATAACACTTAAGAGATTTTTTATCATTCTAATTTTTTTTTTGTTGTTTATCATCTTGTTGTCTGTCTCCTTGATGATAATGACCCCCCTACCTCTAAATGGTCTCCTACTACGACCTCTATGACTATTGTCAAATCTAGCAGACTCTCCTCTAGGTTTTTTCTCTTTCTGTGCAAGACACAAAGTCTCAACTGTGGAAGTGGAAAAAGATTCCTTCTTCTCAAAAGCTTTCTCTCTTTCGGCAATTTTGTCTACAAGAGTATCAAAAGTCATGGTTTTCATCTGTCCTCTAGCTTGAAGAGACTCTAAATAGTGTGAATAGGTAGGATATAGGGCTTTAATAAATGTTGTGAGTTGTAAATCAACTTTGACACCAGTTGAGTCAATATCATGAAAAAGAGATCTAATTTCGGAAGCTAACTTCATGGGATTATTATCTTTCAATTCCAGATTAAACAACTTCATCAACAATTGTATAATTTCCATCTCTGAATGGGATTCATAAAGATGTTTTAATTTCTCTAATGCTTTAAATGTTGTGGTGCTGGAAAGAATATGTCTGCTTACCTCTTCAGTGACTGAGGCAGAAATTAAAGCATGTGCCTTTTTATCTTTACTCTTCCAAATTACAAGTTGTCTGGTGTCTGTAGGTTGCTCTGGGTTATTTTCATCCTTGCCTTCACAAATTTCCTCCCATAAATCATTAAAAATAAGAGTATTTTTAATTTTTCGAAACCATTCTTGATAATTTTCTTGATCGGAAAACACTACTCCCGCAATTGATACTAATGAATGCATTGTAAACTAATATCTGTAAATGAAATTCCACTTGCACAAGAAAAAGAAAATAAAATCTCACAACACTTTCAACCTTGGTTGCTCTCTAAGCTGCTCACAGCTGCTCCCACACACAAGCTCAGTGACTAAACGTTGCAGGGCCTTCGAGTACTTGTTGTTCCTTCGCTGCAACTGCAACTACACAGTTACAAGTGGCTCCTCTCGAATCTGGAGCTCACACAGGCACACAATAGTATGGAGTTTTTAAAAATGTGGGTAAGAAAAACGTGTCTCTGATACCACTGTAACCAGGCCAGATAAGAAAACTTCATGGTTCACACCAAGCACATTCAATTTTTTTATTAATATGAAGAGAATACATATAGTATAGGACAGTTATGGATAGTTACAGTTATGGGCAGATACAGTTACAGACAGTTAAACTACCAGATTAAATTAAACCATCGGATTAGTTATTAGTTAACATGGTTTTTTGTCTCCCCTGCATTGGCAGAGGCCATGTATTTGGTTCAGACTTTGTCCTTTCACATAAGTCTTATACCCTATATTTTCCTTGTATTGAACAAAACTACTCAAGACCGCAAGCAGATTGGTCTCCAACGGACTGCCGACTATATAGTTAGAGCTGCGGTTGCAGTCTGCTACTGGATAGATTGACATCTTATTACTCGATTGTGTATTATCCATGGTATTAGTCGACGCAGGAAGTTCACTAGAATTAAAGAAAGGATATATTTCATAACAAACTATGCAGCTTCCCATCAAACCCTGGCCTCCTGGCGTTCCAGAGAAAGATGCCAAAATACTATTGGTTGTTTTTGAGAGGCAGGTTGTGCAATCGTCACTGGATATATCTTTCCAGCACTGTACCAGAACATAAATATTTTGAGACAAGGAATCTGTAGTTGTTCCGGAAGCATATCTAGATCCAGATGTTGCTTCAGCTGGCAATTTGGATAAGAGCTTCACAACATCCCTATTAAAGACATCAGGGCTACTGACTGTGGACGTAATTTAAGTATATAGTCCATCACTGGACAATTGTCTGATGAATTTATAATTTTTATAACGTATAAAACAGACATCCATCCAAATTCTACCCCCAACCGCATTCCCACAACTTTGGTTTTGTCTAATGGTAGTGTTTGCTCTTTCTAAGCAATTGTAGCATTGGTCGGTTGTTGCGTCTCCCATGCATTGTAGGAGGCCATATATTCGGTTAGGACTTTGGCCATGCTCAGAAGTGTTAAACCTAGTTTGAGATGTGTCTCGAACGAGATTATTAAGGACTGTATTCAGATTGCTCTCAAACTCACTGCCTTTTGTATATTTAAAGCCGTGGTTGCACAAAGTTGCATGTGCGTCGCAAACCTGTCCATGAAAAGTAATGAGAAGGGCCAAGACAACAAAAATGATGTAGAATAACGTAATAGTTTGGCCTCTCAGGAGAGAGCATGCATAATCCTTTCCATGGAAATTTAGATTCATTGGGGTTGTCATAGCCATTGGACAGTGGAGAGGTTGCTCACTAAAATTATAACAGAAGAGGAAGAAAGTATTTTAACGTTCAGAAAGAAAGTACTTTAACGTCTAGGAGGTTAACAAAAGCTTATGGGACCTCACACACTGATTTTTGCATCTTAGCCTTTGTTCAACTTGAGATGAGCTCTCTCAATTTCTCCACTGTCCCCTCTTGAATAAAGTATTCTAAGAGTTAGCTGTCAAAATACTTACATAGTTGTTCCTATTGTCTTTGAAAGCTTCACACTCTAAAATGAAATGTTTTTCTGTTTTCAGATATAAATAAATAAGAACTATATGAAATGCTTTTCACATATAAAGAACTATATAAAATAGTTATTACTCTAAAATAAAATGTTTTTGTGTTTCCACTTTTCACAAATAAATAAATAATAACAATATGAAATAGTTATTAATAATTAACTATTTAAATATTAATAAAAAATAGTCAACTTCAATCTAATATTTGAATATAAGTAAAAAATAGTCAACGTCAATATGATTATTCATAGAACCAAGATTAGTCAAAGTCAAGATTTGAAAACACCGTGGACTATGATTAGCCGTCAAAATTGACACCACCTGCCTCAGCTATCCCAAAGAATGAGATGTGGAAACAAAATTTTACCTTCCTCGACATGTGTAACTTACACATCAGTATATACACATATTGTTGGGTGGTTTCCTTCACAAAATCTAGCTTGATTTTCATAGGTGTAATGCTCCTCCGAACCATCATTGTATATGTGTTATTTATCTTAGAAGAGTTCATGGATTCCATATTGCAATCAAAGTAGTTTCATTCTGATTCATTTTTAAATCTTTAAATTTAAGGTTTCCATTTCTATGTAGATGTACGTTAATCAGTAAAGAAACATAGCCTAGTGTAGATGTATGCCTATGTTGGTACCTCTTCTTGATGCAAATTGTGGGGATACACTATAATGTACAAATAACTATAGAAATAGTTCTAGTATGTGTACATAGAACTTGTTCGCTAAGTCTATAGTTAATTAAGAACACTCGCCTTTGCCACATGAAAAGAAATCATGCTCACTTTCCAAGAGGTTTATGGATATATAATGGTGCAATTACTAGAATGCATGGTGATTCTAAAGTGTTGATCATATATATATGGATGTACAAAAGGATTTACAAGATGCAATGAAGTTTTTCAGTTATGAAAACAAGGTGATTTTGACATAGGTTGGATTCAATGATGTTGTACCACCAAAATATTTTACTAAGAAATAGAATTTGAATGTAAAATATATATAAGATATTAAAATCTAAATGTTTCATTTAAAGTATCCAGGGCAATGAATTATAGATGAAGGAACCCAACTATAAGTTGTAGTTGGATATCAATATATGATTGTTGGCTATTGTTGAGAACATAATTATGGTTCGATTATATTAATTGTTATCTAACGTTTTTTCATAGTCAGTGTTTTCATTCATGTTCTTGACTAGGTTAGATGATAGATGAAGCCATCATTTTGTGTGTCGCGGTGCAAGTATGACAAATTTGAACAAATTTGTAAAGGTGAGCTACCAATTGAGTTTTTAGTGCAATTTATTTTAGTCACAGTACAAACACAAATCAATCGAAAGAAAAAATAATATTTTTCATGCATATTGAAAAATTCATACATAAAGTGATGCAATATCTCAAAATTTGTAGTTTGATTGAAATTTGATATGTGATGGAAAAAATAGATTGGAACTGCTAGAGCATGATGGGTCCATAATCCATAGGTCCCAAAATAAAAATATTTGTGTAATACATTTAGTTGTTGTGTATACTTTGTTGAAGTGATATTTATGGTTTTACCTATAAAATATTGCATGATTATATGAAACTTTAACTTCAACACATCATATCAATTTCAACAATGAGTAACACACAATGGATTTGATATAAAAGAAGTCTATGGTTCATTGAAACACATATATAAAAAATATATCACCAAACACAATGAACGTCAATTCTAATGCAAGTGAATTTTCAAGTGAAGGACAAATTTGAACTACTTAATCCTATCTACATAAAACTTTCCATGATTATTATTTTTCATATTGGATGACTTATTATGTGAGTAATAAGCTTGTTTCATAATTAATTTCTAATGGTTTCCAATTTTGATTTAATTTTATAATGAATAATTTTAATGATGGGATAATGTGATCAATTCATAATATGAATGTCAAACTAAGGGTGAAAACACAAAGATGGGTAACACTTTTTGGAGTGAAGTGTGGGGAGGGATTGTAAAATGTTTTTTCTCAGCCAAGAATTTTACAGTTTCTCGATTGAGATTTTATAAATATCTCATCTGAGATTTTTCCTGATTTTTCCTTGGGCTAATGATATTGGCTATGAGTTTTGGTGGATACATAATTTTCTCAACTGAAAGTTTGTTTTTTGGATGACAGATTGAAACTTTGAGAACTCACAAAGACATCTCTCGGTCAAGAGTTTAGATTCTCTACCCAATTTCTTGGTTGGGATTTTAGATTCTCCTCCAATTTCTCGACTGAGAATTTTTCAATCTCTTGGTCGAGAAATTTTATGTTTAAAAACAATTCATTTGATCCTTCTTTTCATTCTCTCAAATAAAATAAAAAACTACATCCCTTACCTCCACATTGGCTCCATGACTGTAGTTACCCTTCACATGGTTTGACGGCTAAGGAAAGTATTTTTTTATGTATATATTGAGTAAAACATTGCAAGGTGAAACCTAGGGTTCATTTCACTCGTTCATGCTCTGCTTGACCACTTCATTTTCCCACCCAAAACCCATTACATTTTCATGAACCTCCTCACATCTCTTTCCCATGAGAAGAAATCGATTCAACAATGATGGGTGTCCTTGCAAACTATGAGAATTAGAAGGTAGTATTAGACACATGTACATTTTCAAATAGTGAAGAGCCCATTGGATTTCAAATTCAAGAATAAGATGTTATTCCCAAAATGTTTTCAAATGAGATGTTGTGTCATTGACTAAAATCATTTTTGGTTATTACCAAAATAACTACCCCCATGAAGCCTTAGAATTCTTCTACAAAATGTAATTCAATGGAATAAAACATGACTCAATTGCCATGGTTAGTGTTATTCTATACCATTTTCCCAATCGTTTCATCTAAGTTTGTTACATGGTCCTCTTTTCAAGAATTACATTCCACATGGGGTGCATGTAAGGAAATTTCATATCCATATGGAGCCAGAGTTGGTCTAGAGATAAAGTCATCTTCAAGTAACAAGAGAAGAACCTCACTCCAACTCCCAAAGGAACCCAAAATGACAGAACATTGCCTCTGCAAATATAGGAGCACAAAATCGCATTCTGGGTAGCTATGGTGGATGACCAAAGGTGCAGTGACTAGCAATCTACCAAAGAAAAGCACACCAAATATTTGGCCATCTTTTCCAGTTCTGTGTCTCCTCTTACAACCTTCAAGTAATACTTCATGGACATCCTTTCTATGTTTCTCCTACACAAAATTGGATGGGCATGAATATTTTTATATTATTATTATTATTTATACTTTACTAACCTTACTAACTTGCATTATTGATACATATAAACTTGTGGATAAGAATATAACTAGTTCTTGTAACTATTTGGAGGTGGTAATGCATATAGCTTAATTGTATGATTATGTATAGCTAGGTGGTTATTTTTTCACGAGATAAGTGTTGAATCCTTTTAGTTCCTTCCTTTTCTAGTCCCCATTCTTGGTCATGTGAGGTGGTCAGTAATTTGCATACCTATCAATGAAACCTCTAAACTTTAAGATTAAACAGTTGAAGAAAACATTCTCTCTTGATTCCTACTTGTATCTCTGTTTGTATATATGATAAAAGTCAAAAGAAAACATTATTTACTTACTCATATACATTATGTTGGGAAGGTTTTCAAACACCTCAAGCAGATGGGTGATTCGGATTTATGAGCGGAACGAAATGAAACCACAGATTTATAATGTTAACACAGTGACACCGTGAACAATAATAGAGATACAATAAAACTTGACTTCTATTAAATATGAAATATGTTGGAAACTATAAAATGCAGACTGAAAACAAGTGTAACACACCTAACAAATAAATAGCCTTTCTAGGGATGGCACATCAATTTTTTTTTCCCTGGTTCATTTCCGGTCCCTTACTTAAGAGAAACACTCTTAAACAGCTTCCCTAAAACTCACATCTCTCATTGTGTGCTTGAACCAACTAGCAGGGTCTTCCTCATGACATTGGGAAGAAAAACGAGAGCTAAGAGTCTACGTTAGCAAAGGTTTCAAAACTTTGGGAGTTCCTGGACTTCGGGAGTTCTAACAGTGTTTTCAAAATCCTCAGATCATCGAACAACGAAGGGGATCAACGATTCACATCCTCCACTCAGATCTATGATTAAGAAGGGGACTTCGATGTTCGACATCGAACATGCCTATATCCTAATCCCTAAAGTCCTGTAATATCACCACGTGCCCCTATCCCTTCGACGTTCGACATTCGACGATTCTCCTTGAATCATTCTTTATCATACTATGTTCGAATCTTTCGAAACCCCAAAACTGTCCATACTTCTAGAGTCCCAGACACGTCACCAACCCTGTTGGTCAGGTAGACACGATTCAATAGTTGACACACGACAAGGGTCAAGTTGTGACACATGTCCTCCTTAGGGGGTGACACGTGTCTTGCTCCAGTAAGCACAAGGGATGGGTAAATCATCCAAATATGGGTGACACGTGGCACCTTGGTTGCAGGTCCACGTCACCCTGGATGACTTGAGTGGGCAACGTCACCCCCATTGCATGACTGATATTTATCCATGTGGACCTGTAGATCCATGGTCCTAGTTACTTCGGGACTCTAGGATTCGTGGCTTACTGAATCCTCTCGATGTAAATCCACCGAAGAGCTAAGTCTTCGGACTATGTGATCTTGCACCACGTGTCATTTTCTACCAACGGTCGAGATCCACTTTGACACTCACGACTTCAAAAAGTTCATACTTCATAAACTCTTGGACGATTTCCTCCAGAGTATGAAATATCCATAATACGAAATCGCTTGCCACTTACTCCCTCATCCAACGATCCTAGTTCAACGGTTGACACTTGACAGGGAACGAGTAGGGGCCATGTGTCACTCCACGATGAATTCTTGGTTAGTCGAGTAGTCAAAGGTGGGTCCCTTAGATCGACAACTCGGAAGGATCCCGAAGGATCCGAGGATCAACGACCCACATTACTTCAACAGTTTGACATTTAGGAATTCGGTGAGTGTGTCTCCTGGATTTCCCTCCTGACCATGATGGATATGTCGCCACATGTGCCTAGCATCTATAACCAGGACTTGATCCGACTCGTAGAGCTTCGGGGAAAACCTGTGTGTTTCTACATCATTGAATTCCCAGATTCTCGAATAACTGTTGATCTATGGACATGTGTCCCTCCAGTTCAATGGTCCAGACTAACTCTACGACTCTGGAATTCGAGAGTTTTGGCACTAGACCATTCCAAATCTCCCGAAGTAAGACTTCGTCGAAGAGATTGATGCCTCCTTTCCTATGTCAGATCTAACGACTGAGAGTGATCCATACTGGATCCCCATATTGATGGTCGTCGTCGATTCACAACTTTGACCTTCGACTACTTTCGAGGATTGTGGAGTCACAAGTTTCGAAGCCGAAATGGCTAGCTCCTTTCGGGCTAGCACAAGGTTCCTAGGCCCTGGTCACATGGATAATTTGGAAATTCTAGGGGCTAAGCGCTAATACTTTAGAAGAAAAAGGGTTTAAAGACATGGGCATGAGCCCTTGGTCAGATGGGTGAATAGTCTAAGGGAAAAAGCACTCTTCTCCCACCAGATCTTGAACTTTGACATTACTTCTAAGGTAAACTTCAAGGGATTGGTAGGACTTAGACATTTCAGTCGATCCTACCCAGACCCTCCTGTGGATTCCCATTCCATAACTATCTAGCAATAAAAATGAGATAAATTGAAAGCCATGAAATATAGCAGTTTACAGAAATCATAGAGCTTTCCTAATGACTGTTCAAATACTGAAAGACTGAATCATAAACACATACATGTCACCATCAAATTCAATATAATACACAGAGTATGGAAATACTTATCAAAACTGAAAAATGTGAAGCAACTGCTGAAAGGGGTGCCTATTTCCTCCCAACCATAGGCACAACCACTCCTGCTAGATTTACAACTGGCTACCCCCGAGCTAGACCATGATGCTTTGAGAGATAGTCTTTCTCTTTGCTCCACAACATTTAGGGATGAAGGTTACTCTCCTTCTCCCACAATAACTAGACAACTGGTTTTCTCTGCTCAAAGCAAGGAGGTCTGCATGAGTACTTCCTCAGTCATTCATCAACCTCGTTTATCAGCTTGTAGTGAAACCCTACCTTGGGATTCTTACAGCCAAAATGAGCTTTCTTCTCAGCTTTTCTCTCTACTTCAGAAGAGAAGTATATTCATTTCCCTTCTCGGGAGAGTGTTTTTTTTTCTATTTTGCTATCTCACAGATTTGTCTCTGTCTGAATTACCTCATTCCTTTCCTTCCTTAGAAAGGTTGGGTGGGTCTGAATCCCAATTCATGGTTAGGCCTAGAATTATTACCGATGGGTACCCTTCCCCATCTCCTCATTAACTCTTGAGGATGGCCTTCCAACTAAAAGCCTCACTGGTAATTCATTTCTGGGTCAGACGACTCTTGAGAAATTACACCCAGTAGGTACTAGTATGGTGACTGTCATATCAAGCATTCTTGGTTTCCCTTCACCATGTCTCTCATAACATCCATGGTCTATCTTGGAAAATTCCCCCCCTTTCAACAGTTGTGCAACACATATTCAAATTTGAATTCTATTAATAATAGAAAATTCATACATTGACCCTTTTATACAAAGGTTCATCAAATCAAACATTCACACATATTTAGTCTTCCATAGTCTCTTGGCCAGTTATAGTTATATTTACAAATTGAGGGAAACAAGGGTATTACAATCCCCTCCCCCTTAAAGGAAAATCATCCTTGATGTTCTATCTTCTAACGTGTTCTGTATGTACAGAAGTAAACAAAAATGGATATGCATGTCTCATGGCATCCTCCATTTCCCATGTAGCCTCATTTGCGCCAAAGTTTTTCCACTGCACCTTGACCTGTGCAATGGTTATGTTCCTGAGTGAGGTTTCCTTCCTGTTTATTATGCATTGGGGTTCTGGCAGTAATTCCACCTGAATCACAAACCAATCAATAATATGATTAGAATCATGTACACACTTCTTTAATAAAGAAGCATGGAAAACATTATGTGCCTTCACTGTGGGAGGAAGTGTTGGTCGATAGGCTACTGGTCCCATTCTATCCAAAACTTCAAAGGGTCCACAATACAAGGGTTCCATCTTGGCACAAGCTCCAATCTTCAAGGAGTTTCTCTTGGGTCTAACTCGAAGATACACATGATCCCCTTCTTTGAACTCTTTAAGAGTCCTTTTCAGGTCTGCATAGCTCTTTTTATTATCTTGGGACATCTTCATATTTTCCTGATCTGAATCACTTGTTGTTCCATTTCCTTTAGCATAAATGGTTCGATTGGAACTCTGTCTACTGGATTGTTCCATCTTATCAGAATGTTTCATTGCCTTCCATAGAGAGCTTTAAAAAGGCTCATTTTCAATGGCTCTTGATAGCCATTGTTGTAAGCAAATTCTACCAGTGGTAGTTAGTCCCCCCACTTCTTGGGTTGAAGCATTACATGAATCATCAACATGTCTTCTAATACTTGGTTTACCCTATCTGTCTTCCCATCATTTTGAATATGATAGGTTGTACTAAAAAGCAATTTCATTTAAAAACCAACAAACAGAGATTTCCAAAAGTTTGAAGTAAACTTTGTATCTGTGTTGGATATAATTTCCTTAGGCATGCTATGCAGTCTGAATATCTCTTCATCAAGATGCTGGAAATATCTATTTCCTTGCAAGTTGACTTGACAGGTATGAAGTGAGCATCTTTTCTTAGTTTGTCCACAACTACCATGATGGCATTGTTTTGTTGGATTGATCTTGGTAATCCTATGATTAAATCCATGGAGATGGTTTCCCATTTCCATTTAGGAATTGGTAGGGGTTGCAACAGTCCTGTTGGGTTCTGGTGCTCTGCCTTGACTTGCTAACATTCCAGACACTTAGCTAAGTAATCAACTATGTCCTTTTTTAGTCCGGGCCAATAGAATAGTTTCCTAGTGGCCATGATCATTTTCTGATAACCAGGATGACCAGTATATCGTCTTTTCTGTAGTTCATCCATTATGAACCTCTTCAAGTCGTCACAATTTGGAATGTATATTCCACCCTTGTAATTCACCAGGTCATCATTAAGCATTTGATAACCTTCATAATTCATCCATGTGGGATCTTGCTTTAGGTATGATGTCACGGTCTTGAAAAATACATCTATTTCTTGTGCAACTCTGACCCTCTCTTTGATGTTTGATTCACTGGCTCTTATAGCCTCCAAGTGAACTAATTTCATACTTATACTAATGGAATCAATCACCCTATTCTCCTTTCCTTTGATATGTTTT
Source organism: Picea sitchensis (assembly GCA_010110895.2). Classification (NCBI taxonomy): domain Eukaryota; kingdom Viridiplantae; phylum Streptophyta; class Pinopsida; order Pinales; family Pinaceae; genus Picea; species Picea sitchensis. The sequence goes on along the minus strand of SNQJ01S0054502.1, from coordinate 127,015 downwards.
ATTTCAAAATCAAACTCACTAAGGAGATCCATCCATCTAGCTTGTCTCACATTGAGTTTTGGTTGGTCAAACAAATACTTCAATCCACTATGGTTTGTCATAAGTACAAATATCCTACCTAGGAGGTGATGCCTCCACATATTTAAAGCATGCACTATGGCAGCCAATTCCATATCACGGTTCACACAATTGACTTCATTCTCATTCAATTTTCTAGACTCGTAGCAAATCACATGTCCCTCTTGCATAAGGACTCCTCCAAGCCCTTCCTTACAGGCATTTGTACACACAAGGAAGTATTTGTTTGGAAATGCAATCTTCAGTACATGCACATTGGTTAGAAGGTATTTGAGCTCTTGAAATATTTCCTCACATTCTGATGTCCAAATGAATTTAATCCCCTTTTTCTGAAGGGAGGTGATTGGGAAACCAATATGGGAGAATCCTTTTATGAACCTCCTATAGTATCCTTCCAGGCCCATAAAGGATCTGATATCAAATACATCCTTTAGGGTAGGCCAATCCATGATGGATTTAATCTTGTCAGGGTCAGCTGCCACTCATTCCTCATAAATAACATGGCCTAAGCAGTGGACTTATTTCTGGAAGAAGTCACACTTACTGAGCTTAGCATAGAGATGATGTTCTCTTAGTACTTGAAGTACAAGCTTGAGATGTTCTTCATGCTCCTCCCTATTCTTGGAATAGATTAGGATATCATCAATGAATACTAACACAAATCTATCCAATAACTTTCTGAATACGTTATTCAATAAGAACATAAAAGTGGTTGGTGCATTGGTAAGCCCAAATGGCACCACCACAAATTCATAGTGACCATACCTTTCCTAAAGGTTGTCTTGTGGATGTCTTCATCTTTTATTCAGACCTGATGGTATCCAGACCTCAAGTCAATCTTGGAGAATATTGTAGCACCCCTTAATTGGTCAAATAAGTCATCAATCCTTGGCAAGGGATACTTATTCTTGTTGGTCATCTTATTGAGATTCCTATAATCTATGCACAATCTGAGTTTTTCATCTTTATTTTTCACAAACAAGGTTGGTGCTCCCCATGGAGACACACTAGTTCGTATGTAGTATTTGTCCCACATCTTCTTCAGTTGGAGTTTGAACTCAACTCGCTCTAGTGTACTCATTCTATAGGGTGTTCTAGACATTGGTACTACTCCTGGTACAATTTCTATTGAAAAATCAATATCCCTTCTTGGAGGTAGACCTGGTACCTCTTATGGGAATACATCTTTATATTCTCTCAATATGGGATGGTTCTCTAGGCTGGGATTGTCATTCTCAATAGAGTTTGGTACTTGTATTGCATACAAGGGACATCCATTTCTGCAATACTTCTTCACTTGGAGGGCTGATATTTGTCTCACTGAGACATGATTTTGAATCCCTTATAGGGTTACCCTTCTTAGTTCTTCATTTTCACACTCCAAAGTTTTACTATAACAATCCAACTTGGTTTTGTGGGAAACCAACTAGTCCATGCCAATCAACATGTCATAAGATCCTAGAGGAAATATGTTTAGGTTTGCTTGGGTGGGAAACCCACTCATGACAAATTGGCATGATGGTATGACCTATGTTACTTTTATTTTGGTTCTAGTGGCTAGTTGTACCAGCCATGATTTAAAATGTTTAACTTGATGAAATTTACATTTCTCGACAGTTTGAGGGGAAGCATAACTCAAATTAGAACCTAGGTCAATTAAAATGGAAATGATATGGTTGGAAATCATACCTTCCATATCCCCATAGAAACTTGGTGGTCTGCTTGTCTATTATCCAAGGATACATAAATTTGTGGCAGGATCCTAGCCACATCATTGACTGTGGTGGCCTCTTGAACGTTGTAGACCCTCCCAGGGTTCTGTTGCCTATGCGGAAAGTCCCTCAGTAGATTTTCCTCTCCACAACCCCAACATTCCAAGGTTTCTCTCTTTGTGTTATCGATCTTACTTGGAGTTAATCTGAATGGTTTATTCTCACTCTGGGATGGAAAATTTTGTTGATACACACTTCTAGTAGGAAGGTTGATCTTAGATCTCTTACCAGAGTTCTTAAATTTTCAAGGTTTAAACCATTTCTTCTTGAATCCCGAATTGTCTTTCTTCTTCTAGTCTTCACGTGGTTCTGTCTTACTCTTGAATTGCTCATAGAAATACCTTTCTTTTTGAATAATATCTTCTAAGGTATTTGTCTCATCAAATTCAATTCTGTCCCATTAAGACTGAGCTAAGACACTAATGAATCGTTGCAGTTTTACCTTTTCATATTTGATGTAGGGAACATACCTCATCATCTCAAGAAATTTGTCGACATAATCATCTATGGTGAGTTGTCCCAACTTGAGTTCATAGAACTCCTTGGTCTTCCCATCAAAGTACTATTATAACAGGTACTTCTTCTTGAAGTATTTCTCAAATTGTTTCCATGACAAGTCCTTCTCATGGAATCCTTTCACATTCCTAAGGTCCTCCCTTCCAAATGGAAGCCTTCCCATTCAGGTTGAAAATGGTTATCCATCCCTTTAATTTTTCAGAGTAGTCATGTACTCTCAAGTACATTTTCAAGCTAAGTAGCCAAACTTCTGCTTCTTCCCCCTTCTTAATCTCTCCATCGAAGGTGGGAAGTTTGGATTTCTTGAACTCTTCAGGGTCACGACTCTTGGAATGTTTCCTCTTCTTTCCACTTGTTTGAGAATGGGAACTATTTTTACCACCAGAAGATTCCTTGGAGTTGTTAGTGTCCTCACCCGAGGAATCTTCCATTGCATGTCTCTTGGCTCCATGTTGGTCCTTATTTGAGGTTCTCCTCCTTGTGTGGTCACTTTTAGGACCATGCTTCTATATTTCAGGTGGAATTGGAGTTTTCTTAGTATGATGCATGTCCACATGACTAGAAGCTAGACCATGTTGCAGTTGCCTTTGTATATATGATAGACTTTGCAGTAGGATTGCATTATTTTTTGTCTATTTTTCCTGCTCCTTGATCAACCTCTCATTTTCAGCCTTATAACTCTGTAATTTTTCCATGAAGCTTCTTACAATTTTGTCCAAATTTGGAGGGGTTACCACCACCCTCCTTTCATCATATTATTCCTCTCTATTATAGGAGCTCTCCCCCAACTCCTGATGTGTCACCATCCTTTACGTTGTAATTCTACTATTGTTCACTAACTTCTTGAGTGCAGATAAAACATTTTATGTTAGTTACTAATCTACCAATTCATGAACAACACATATCATTGCAAGGTGAAGTCATTTCTTTATTTGGAAACATTAACAACCTACAATGAAAAATTCCAAAACATCTATCAACAGTAGAAGGTGTCATTCCTCTTTTCAATAGAGGTTCATAGACGTATTTTATAGAAGGGGGGATAAGGTAGGGAGTTACCCACAAGTTCTATAAAAAAAAATTATGTGACTCGTGCATGAGCCCAAGAAGGCCAAGTGTTGTTGCAATGCTCTGATACAAATTTGTAACACACCCAACCCCTAAATAGCATTTCTAGGGATGGTGCATCAATATTTTTTTCCCTGGTTCATTTCCAGTCCCTTACTTAAGAAAAACCCTCTTAAACAACTTCCCTGAAACTCACATCTCTCATTGTGTGCTTGAACCAGCTAGTGGGGTCTTCCTCGTGACCTTGGGATGAAAAACATGAGCTAAGAGCCTACGTTAGCAAAGGTTTCGGCACTTCGGGATTTATTGGACTTCTAGAGTTCCAACGGTGTTGTCAAAATCCTCAGATCATCGAACAATGAAGGGGATCAACAGTTCACATCCTCCACCGAGATCTACGGTTAAAAAAGGGACTTTGACATTCGACGTAGAACATGTCTATATCCTAATCCCCTAAGTCCCGTAATCTCACCATGTTCCCCTATCCCTTCGACGTTCAACATTCATAGATTCTCATTGAATCATTCTTTATCATACTACGTTTGAATCTACTGAAACCCCGAAATTGTCCAGACTTCCAGAGTCCCGAACAAGTCACCAACCCTGTTGGCCAGGAAAGAACGATTCAACAATTGACACATGACAAGGGTCAAGAGTTGACATGTGTCCTTCTTAGGGGGTGACACATGCCCTGCTCCATTAGGCACAAGGGATGGGTGAATCGGCCAAATATGGGTGACACGTGGCACCTTGGTTACGGGTCCACGTCACCCCCATTGCACAAATAATATTTATCCACGTGGATCCGTAGATCCACGGTCCTCATTAATTCATTTCTCTAGGCTTCGGGGCTTACCGAATCCTCTCGACATAAATCCCTGAAGAGATAAGTCTTTGGACTACAAGATCTTGCGCCACGTGTCCTTTTCGACCAACGGTCGAGATCCTCTTCGACACTAGAGACTTCGACGAGTTCATACTTCGTAAACTCTTGGACGGTTTCCTCTAGAGTACAAAATATCTAGACGATGGGATCACTTTCCACATACCCCCTCATCCAATGGTCCTAGTTCAACGATCGACACTTGATGGAGAATGACTATGGGCCACATGTCGCTCCACGACACGATCCTGGTTAGACGGGTAGTCAAAGGTGGGTCCCTTAGATCGATGGCTCATAAGGATCTTGAAGGATCCGAGGATCGATGACCCATGTTACTTCAAGATTTAGGCATTCGAGAGTTCGGTGAGTGTGTCTCCCAACTTTCCCTCCAAACCATGCTGAAACTATCACCATGTGTGCCTAACGTCTACGGCCAAGATTTACTCTGGCTCGCAGAGATTCAAGGAAAACCCATGCGTTTCTACATCTCCGAATGCCCGGATTCCTGAATAACTGTTGATCTATGGACACATGTCCCTCCAGTTCAATGGTCCACACTAACTCTATGATTCCTGAATTTGGGAGTTTCGAGACTAGAACATTCCAAATCTCTTGAAGTAAGACTTCGCCGAAGCGCTTAACACCTCCCTTCCTATGTCTGATCTAACGACTGAGAGAAATCCATACTATATCACCAGATCGACGATCCTCGTTGATTCACGACTTGGGCCTTCGCTACTTTTGAGGATTATGGAGTCATAAGTCTCTAAGTCCCGAAGCTGAAATGGATAGCTCCTTTCGGGCTAGCACAGGGTTCCTAGGCCCTGGTCACATGGATACTTTGGAAATTCTAGGGGATAAGTGCTAATCCTTTAGAAACAAAAGGGTTTAAATACATGGGCACGAGCCCTCGGTAAGATGGGTGAATAGTCTAAGGGAAAAAATGCCCTTCTCCCACCGGATCTTGAACTTTGACATTCTCGCTAAGGTAAAATTCAAGGGATTGGTAGGACTTAGACATTTCAATTGATCCTACTCCGACCCTCATATGGATTCCCATTCCATAGCTATATAGCAACATAACTCAGATAAATTGAAAGCCATGAAATATAACAGTTTACAGAAATCATAGAGTTTTCCTAATGAGTGTTCAAATATTGAAACACTGAATCATAAACACATTCAATATAATACATTGATTATGAAAATACTTATCAGAACTGGAAAATCTGAAGCAACTGCTGAAAGGGGTGCATTTTTCCTCCCAACCATAGGCACAACCACTCCTACTGGATTTACCGCTCATCACCCCCAATCTAGACCATGATGCTTTGAGAGAGATTCTTTCTCTTTGCTCCAGAATAGTCAGGGACGAAGGTTAATCTCCTTCTCCCACAGGAACTGGGAAACTGGTTTTCTCTGCTCCAAGCAAGGAGGTATGCATGAGTACTTCCTCAGTCACTCATCAGCCTCGTTTATCATCTTGTATTAAAACCTTGCCTCAGGATTCTTACAACCAAAACAAGCTTTCTTCTCATCTTTTTTCTCTACTTTAGAAGTGAAGTATATTCACTGCCCTTCTTGGGAGAGTGATTTTTTTTTTATATTATACTATCTCACAGATATGTCTCTACCTAAATTACCTCATTCCTTTCCTTCCTTAGTAGGGTTGCGTGGGTCCAAATCCCAATTTGTGGTTAGGCCTGGAAGCCTTACCAATGGGTACCCAACCCCATCTCCTCATTAACTCTTGAGGATGGCCTTCCAATTAACAACCTAACTGGTAATTCATTTATGGGTTAGAGGATTGTTGAACAATTACACCCAGTAAATACTGGTCTCGTGAGGGTCATCTCAACCATTCTTGGTTTCCCTTCACCATCTCTCTCATAGCATCCATGGACTATCTTAGTAAACTTCCCCCCTTTCAGCAGTTGTGAAACACATATTCAAATTCAAATTCTATTAATAACATAAAATTCATACATTGACCCTTTTATACAAAGGTTCATCAAATCAAACATTCACACATATTTAGTCTGCCATAGTCTCTTGGCCAATTATAGTTATATTTACAAACTGGGGGAAACATGGGTATTACAACACGCTTTCTAGAATGGTGGAAGCTTATCTTTGAGAAGAGATGTGAGGGCTACACTCATTCCCAAGAAGATGAGTACAATGAGGCTACAAAATCCTTTTTTATAAAATTCATGTGGGCCTTGTTGGGGTAAGTCGGTACATCAACTTCCCAGGATCATAACTTTTGCATATGATCTCTATTTGGGGCGTTCGATACATCGTCAGAAAGTTATATCTGAAAAGTAGAACTCCCGTTGATGGTGGAAGTATGCCATTTCTATCCCCTGACCCTCCAAAAGTCCAAAAAAACGTTGTTTAGGACCTCAAAACGACCCCAGAAGTTTGGGACTCAAAAATCTAGAAAAAAACTGCCAAGATGAAATTTGTAACTACCAATATGAAATTTGTATGTGAGTCAATTGGAATAGGTGGGTGGCCACTGATATCCACTTGGATCAATGGGTTCCCTTGTTCTCATGCAAAGCCTCACCCATGGCTCTCTGTTGGCATCTCTAGTAACAAGAAACAACCCCCCAACCTAGGATTCCTAAATGTGTTGCTCATCTTCCTTGATCTTGGTGGTAACAATCACTTTATTTTCCATGAGGTAGGCCGATTAGAGACCCATACTATATCCATATATACAATTGGCATTTCTATATACATATCGTGGTTTAAATATGTGATATTTTCTTTCGCTTTTCGAGTATTTTTTACAACTAGGGATTTTATGTAGGGAAATATAGGATTCAATGTGATATTTTCATTTTCTCGAGATTTTGGAATGCCTTTATATTATATAAACACTAAAAAAAGAGATGAAAACCTGGAAACACAAGATTTTTCACCGTCAGGCCCAGGGCTTGAGTTCTTCTGGGATCCGTGTTGATTTGTTTCTAGAGGGAGTTGTAATTTAGAACTGGTCAAGCTCAGGGGTTAGTCATCACTCTATCGCCTAGGAATGCCATCTTTCTTCTGATGTGATAACTACCTAGATGAATTCCAAAGTAACATAGTTAGGATGGTTATACCGTAATGAATTCACATAGCATAACTTTATTATCTCATTAAAAAGAGAAATGACAATGGACATAGCAATACATATACAAAAAAAATGACATTAAATTGTGTGACATAGATGGAGTGTATTAGAGAAATACCAGTTTAGTTTGTGGAAGTTGATCGAATTATGAAATTTTATCTCTCTAGATAGGGCTTCAATGTTGGCTACTTGGGGAGACTCGTAATAACCCACCCCATGAGGCAAGTTATACCTCTCCGACAAAATGTGATTAACAACATAATCGTTAATAGACCTAGGAACCCTCATCAATTAAGTTGACACATCAAACCTTTGTACAATGAAATGTTCACAAATGTCTAAAATATAATTTGAACATTGACAAGTGAGACCTTTGTGCAACATAATGTTCACAAATGTCTTTGTATGGTGTTCTACTCCATATTTAATTTACATATAGTTACATAACTTCACACGACAACATTCTCCATATACTACTTTGAAATTTCATGACTCCTAAGATATAAATTAGTATACCATTTGAAAATATAATTTAAGAATTCACACTTTAAACAAGTGCCACTAGTGGTGATGTCCCTACCGAAATTTTTTCGATGCATAGATTTGAATTCATGCACAATTTTGAATTAATATATTGCATATGAGCATACCAATGTAAACTTTGCATTAGCCTATGTTCCTAAAACTCGTGTTTCGGGTGAAGTGGTGGGGAATTACTTAAAATATATTCATAATATCAATAAAAATTATAATAAAACCAACAAATAATGACAACCTTTTGTTAAAATATAAGGCAACAAAATTCTTTGAAATAAATCGTCAAAGCAATTGTTTATACTACTTTGGTACGTTTAGAATGTGAAGAGAGAGTATAGCTTAATGAATATAGCAGTGGTGTAGAAAGACAGTTGGATCTAGAATTCTCTTAAATCTATCCAATGACCTCTATACATTCATCATTTAGAACTATGCCACTCGATGTTTAGAATTGTATCCAATTAGCATTTGGAAACACTCGATGTTTAAAATTGTATCCAATTAGCATTTGGAAACAGATCAAATTGAAGATTCTTCATGTGGATGTATACAACATAGCATGTGCATAATCAATGGGTATTTATTAATATATGTACACTTAGACATGAACCTAGTCAAAAAAAATAATAATTTTATAGAATATATATATATTCACCACTTTGTACATCCTTTCACACTTTCTCACNCTTGTGGGATTGCATATATGTATATATATATATAATCCAATCTTATGGAATGCTATGGGTTAGTAGTATCATTATTTAAAATTAGTCTATATATATATCACATATTGTAGTGAAGATTAAGAAAATGGAGATAAGATCCAAGAACCTACAAAATTGAACATTGAACTTTGTAATTGACATGTTTTGAATAAGCAAAGGCTTATTAACGAATATGTAGTGTTATTATTAAGAGATTGTCTAGATGAATTAGATAGTGTTATGATAGTGAATGCTCTTCATTATCATATTCAATAAATTCCTGTGCATCTTATGTGCATCTTATTTATTAATAAGAATTAACGACTTGTGTTTTGTAATCTATTATATTTTTAATGTTATAAGGGGGTGAGGTGTGATGTAACTTTTATTTTGATAAGATAGGTTTCTTATTATCTTTGATAAAGTTTTTGATGGATAGAATTAAACATATTTAAAAATATTGATATGTTTTTCGTTGTTCCTTAAAACTATTAAGTTATTGTTTATAACTTTCATAAACTTTATTACAAATATGATTATAATTTAATATTTAAATTGTTGTTTTTTTTATTAATTGAATATTTACAATCAATTTGTATGAATAATCCTTTATTGAAATTTGACTTTTACAGTAGTTTACTAAATTTAAATTCAATTCCCTCGTATTTTGAGACAATTTTAAAATAGTTACCTTTTGAAGTAAAGTTGGTTTTATTTGCAAACAATTTTTTTCTCTAACATAATTTATTTTTTGGCATTCAACCCAAGTTACCATAAGAGTTGGTTCGGTGAGGAATTTTAATGCATTAATAACATTGCAAAGTACATGGCATTGTGAGAAATACAACGACTATAAGCATAGTTGTATGTAACCATTTCAAGTTAGAATGTGGAATCTAATTCTTAGAGTGTGGAATAGAGAAGTCAAAGTGCATATTATAATTAAAGTCCAACTTGATATGTTTTAAGGTTAAGGGTGATAGTATTGAAACAAATCTATTAACCTAGAAAATAATTTGTTAATGTCGGAAACATTGTGTTATGCATGACATATGGGTCATCCTCCACTATGTAAATAAGTGGAAGGCATTTAGTAAACTTGATTCGAATGAAAACATTGTCATACACATAGTTTGTATTGATCATAAGGGAGAATCTAACCTTAGTAATGATTCAGGTGGATACCAGTGGCCACCCACCTATTCCAACTAGCTCAGTTTGGCAGTTTTGGTCCTAGTTTTCGAGTCCCAAACTTATGGGGTCATTTTGAGGCCCTAAACAATGTTTTTAGGGCTCGCCACAATAAAACTGTATAAAAATATAGAGACTGATGGAAACATGTGTATTCCACGGATATACCTTTCCAACGAGGTATTGTGCGCCCCAAACGAAGATCGTATGCCAAAGTTACACCTCTAGGAAGTTGATACACCAAACTACCCAAAACGAGGTCCACAAAATTGTTGGCTTTTCATCTTCTGGGGTTAGGGTTTTGGATTTTATTTATGTTAAGAAGGCCTTTAGAGCCTCATTGTAAATAATATTATTGCGAAGGTGAGTATCCTTCACATCTCTTCTCATAGATAAGCTTCCACCATTCTAGCGAGTCTTTCACTCTGTATTTTTTTACAGTATTTGTACATTTTCACTCATTCATAGAAATTGTGTATTACTATATCTCCGTGTTTATGGTTGCATCTCTGATATATTTCTGTTATATTTTTGGATATATGATATATCTTTGTACATTTATTTATTATATATCGGCTCTCATTTCGTGCCGAAAATAATCCAGATCAATGGTATCATAGTAGGCTGCTCTTGATCAATTTTCAATGCACGTCGCCGACGAGGTCTGAGTATAGCACGTTGGGTCTCGAGATTGTCTCTCTTGAGGAAAATTTCTCTGACACACCTAAGAAACCCTCCATGGCAGAAGAAAAGAAAAACGACAGAGCAAACAATTCTATTAATCTGTTGCTTGAGGAAGCTCTCACGCAATAGAGGGACGAAATGATGAAGAATTTTTCCCACATCCTTCAATTCCTACCGATAAAAATAGGCGTGTCTTCATGAAGAAAAAACTTTGGAGGCCCCTCGCCTTTCAAGGTACAATTTAATTTTGATATTCCCATATTTGAAGGACAGATAGATGCGGATGCCCTAGAAAAATGGTTAAATCTGCTATAAGGTTATTTCTTTGTTCATAATTTCTCCAAAAATAGAAAGATCACCTTTGCACTCCTTAAGGCTCTCCCCAATGTCAAACATTGGTGGGAAACTTACTAGGAGTAAATTTCCACAGAGGAGTCTGGAATATATGGGGTCGAGCCCACTTGGGATTTTTTTGTGGATGTAGTAAAAGAACAATATTACCCTGTTGGAAACTATAAGGACCAATACATGAGATGGAATACACTGCGGCAAGAGAGGGGCCAAGAAATGTCATAGTTCACCAATACCTTCCTTACCTTGCACACCAAGCTAGGTATCAAAGAGTCTGAGTGATGTTTGGTTCGGAAATACCGAGGGGATCTACAAAGGTACATCCAAATTGAAATGGATTTTATGTACATCTCATTAGTCGGCGTTTCTTATCGATATTCTGTTAAAATTGACCAAAAATTTAAGCACCAGAACAAGAGGGATTTCAGGTCTGCAAATCTGCAACAACAAAATTATAATAAATATGGCCCTAACAAACATCCTCCCAAAAACCAATCCAAGCCACAGGGAAATAAGGGTCATGCAAATATGAAGAAGGACTCCAGAAAATGGTGTGATTTCCACAAAATCCCCTGAAACAACAGTGATGAATGTCGCTCAAAACAATCATTTGTTGTTGAGATCAAAGACAAGGAGCCGAACCCTAATTCAGAATCTGATTCAAAAAAAAATCATAGAAGATAGATCATCAACATAGATCCCACTACTATGGTCGTGATCACAGTAATTCAACCAGAAGAACCAAGAGATCCTGAAGAGGGGGAGCACCTTTTTCATTCATAGATGTGGGTGAAAAAGACATCGTTGCATTTTATTTTTGATAGTGGAAGCCATAAGTACCTCATCTCAATGGAGGTCAAAAAACAGTTGAGATTGTTGACAACACCACATCCGTAGCCATACAACATCGGGTGGCTTTTCCAAGGATGAGATCTCTGTGTCATTCAACAATGTCGTTTGTCATACATCATCCGACCCTTCAAGGATGAGGTATTATGTGATGTTTCCCCATTGGATTTCTGTGATGTTCTCTTGGGACAACCATATATGTGGAAGCACCATGCTATTTATGAGTCTCGACCCTGTAGTGTCATTGTTACTCTGAGGGGTCATATCTACAGAATAACATAAGTAATTCCAACTACTGTCCCACCTAAACAGTGCTACAAGGTAGTATCTCATACTAAAAAATCCAGCTTCTTCACAATCTGTTCAAAAGGTGAATAGAAGGATACTACAATCACTATAACCTGGGTCCAAACATCTTCTATCCAACAGAAGTGGGTCAACAAGAATGCAACAAAGAAAAAAGATTCATTTTTCACACAGACATCTCATGTAGCCCGAATGGTTGAACAGATTCAACCTCGCTAACAACAGGTTCGTGACATTCTTCCACAAACCAAGCAGTGCGACGTCTCCAACAAGGCAAGCAACGCACCAAGATTCATTTACAGCAATCAATTTTCCCTTTCCCACGGGAACTCAACGTAATGGATACCATTGCTTCCTAAGGAGGGAGGATTGATCCAGGTGGATATCGGTGGCCACCCACCTATTCCAACAGGCTCATTTTTGCAATTTCAGTTTGGCAATTTTTTTCCTAGTTTTTGAGTCCCAAACTTCCAGGGTCATTTTGAGGACCTAAACAATGCTTTTAGGGCTCACCACAGTCAGAATATAAATAAATTTAGAGACTAACAATAACATGTGTATTTCTTAGATAGACCTTTCCATAAATCTATCGTGCACCCCAAATGAAGATCATATTCCAAAGTTACGCCCCCAGACACCAAACTACCCAAAATGGGGTCCACAAAAATGTTGGCTTTTCATCTTCCGGGGTTAGGGTTTTGGATTTTATTTATGTTAAAAAGGCCTTTAGAGCCTCATTGTAAATCATATTATTGCAAAGGCGAGTAGCAGTCACATCTCTTCTCTCAGATAAGTTTCCACCATTCTAGCGAGTCTTTCACTCTATATTTTTTTACAGTCTTTGTACATTTTCGCTCATTAATAGAAATTGTGTATTACTATATCTCTTTGTTTATGGTTTCATATCTGATATATTTATGTTATATTTTTGGATATCCGATACATCTCTGTACATTTTTTTATTATATCTTCGCTCTCATTTCGTGCCGAAAATAATCTAGATCAGTAGTATCAGAGCAGGCTGCTCTTGATCATTTTTTAGTGCATGTCCCCGATGAGGTATGAGTATAGAAAGTTGGGTCTCGAGATTGTATATCTTGAGGACAATCTCTCTCACACGCCCAAGAAACCCTCCATGGTGGAAGAAAATAAAAACAACGGAGAAAAAAATTCTATTAATATGTTGCTTGAGCAAGCTCTCACACGACAGAGAGACGAAATGATGAATATTTTTTCCCACATATTTCAATGCCTCCCAATAACAACATGCATGTATTCATCAAGAGGACACTTTGGAGGAACCTCTCCTTTCAAGTTACAAGTTAATTTTGATATTCCCATATTTGAAGGACAGATAGATGCAAATGCCCTAGAAAAATGGTTAAATCTACTAGAAGGTTATTTCTCTATTCATAATTTCTCCGACAAGGAAAATATCACCTTCACACTCCTTAAGGCTCTCCCCCATGCCAAAAATTAGTGGGAAATTTACTTGGAACAAATTTCCACAAAGGAGTCTGGAATATATGGGGTCGATCCCACTTGGGATTTTTTTGTGGATGTGGTAAAGGAACAATATTACCCTGTTGGCAACTATGAGGACCAATACATGAAATGGACCACACTGTGGCAAGAGGGGCCAAGTAGTGTCAGAATTCACCAATACCCTCCATACCTTGCACACCAAGCTAGGTATCAAAGACTTTGAGCGACATTTGGTTCTGAAATACCCCATGGCTCCACACAGATACATCCAAACTAAAATGGATTTTTTGGACATCTCATCACTCGATGTTGCTTATCGATATGATATTAAAATCGAGAAAAAATTTAAGCACCAAAACAAGTGGGATTTTAGGTCGGCAAATCCAAAACAACAAAAGTACGATAAAGATGACCCTAACAAACAACCTCCCAAAAACTAGTCCAAGCCACATGAAAAGAAGGGTCACAGAAAGAAGAAGAAGGACACCGAAAAATGGTGTGATTTACACAAAATCCCCTGGCACAACATGGATGAATGTCGCTCAAAATAGTCATTGGTGGCCAAGATCAAAGACAAAGAGCCAAACCCTGATTCAGAATCTGATTCGGAAAATATTAATAGAAGATAGATCATCGACACAGATCCCACTGCTATTGTTGATACCATAACAATTCAACCCGAAGAACCAACAGATCTTGAAGAGGGGGAGAACCTTTTTCATTCACAAATGTGGGTGAAGGGGACCTCGCTTCATTTTATTGTTGATAGAGGAAACCAAAAGAACCTCATCTCAATATAGGTCATCAAACATTTGAGATTGTTGACAACACCACACCCACAACCATACAACATCAGGTGGCTTCGCCAGGGACGAGATCTTCGTGTAGGCCAGTAGCGTCGATTGTCATACGACATCCAACCCTTCAAGGATGAGGTATTATGTGATGTTTCCCCACTGGATGTCTGTGATGTTATCTTGGGCCAAGCATATATGTGGAAGCGCCATGCTATTTATGAGTCTCGACCTCGTAGTGTCATTTTTACTCCAAGGGGTCATCTCTACAGAATACCAAAGGTAATTCTGACTATTGTCCCACATAAATAGTGCTGCAAGGTAGTATCTCATACTACAAAATTTAGCTTCTTCACAATCTGTTCAAAAGGTGAACAAAAGGATACTGCAACGACTATAGCCTCGGCCCAAGCACCTTCTATTCAAGAAAAGTGAGTCGACAAGACTGCAACAAAGCACAAATATTCTTTCTGCACACATACATATTATGTAGCCTAACTGGTTGAACAGATTCAACCCCGCCAACAACAAGTTTGTGACAACCTTCCATAAACCAAACAACGTGATGTCTCCAGTAAGGCAAGCAATGCACGAGGATTCAGTTACAACAATTTCTTTCCCTTCTCCCCTAGTAACTCAACGTAATGGAGACCATTTCTTCCTAAGGAGGGAGGATTGATCTAGGTAGATATCAGTGGCCACCCACCTATTCCAAATGGCTCTTTTTGGCAGTTTCAGTTTGGCAGTTTTGTTGCTAGTTTTTGAGTCCCAAACTTCGAGGTCCATTTTGAGGACATATACAACATTTTTAGGGCTCGCCACAGTCAGACTATAATCACCATTAGAGTTTGATGACAACATATGTATTCCTCAGATAAACCTTTCCAACGAGCTATCGTGCGCCCCAAACGAAGATCGTATGCCAAAATTATGCCCCCGAGAAGTTGATACACCAAACTACCCAAAACGAGGTCCACAAAACTATTGGATTTTCATCTTCCAGGGTTAGGGTTTTCATTTTTCTTTATGTTAAAAAAGCCTTTATAGCCTCATTGCAAATAATATTATTGTTAAGGCGAGTATCAGTAACTTCTCTTCTCAGAGATAAGCTCCCACCATTCTAGTGTGTCTTTCACTCTGTATTTTTCTACAAACTTTGTACATTTTCTCTCATTAATATAAATTGTGTATTACTGTATCTCTGTGTTTATAGTTGCATCTCTGATATATTTCTATTATATTGTTGGATATCTGATACATCTCTTTATTATATCTTCACTCTCATTTCGTGTCAAAAATAATCTGGATCAATGGTATGAGAGAAGGATGCTATTGATCATTCTTTAGTGCATGTCCTCGACGAGGTATGAGTATAGAAATTTGGGTCTAGAGCTTGTCTCTCTTGAGGAAAATCACTCTCACGGGCCTAAGAAACCCTCCATGGAGGAAGAAAATAAAAAGGACAGAGAAGACGATTCTATTAATCTGTTGCTTGAGAAAGCTCTCACGTGACAGAGGGACTAAATAATGGAGAGTTTTTCCCACATCCTTCAATGCCTACCGATAAAAACAAGTGTGTCTTCATCAAGCGGCCACTTTGAAGGCACCTCTCCTTTCAAGGTACAAGTTAATATTGATATTCCCATATTTGAAGGACAGATAGATACAGATGCCCTGGAAAAATGGTTAAATCTGCTAGAAGCTTACTTCTCTTTTTATAATTTCTCTGATGGGGAAAAGATCACCTTCGCACTCCTTAAGGCTCTCCCCATGTCAAACATTGGTGGGAAACTTACTGGGAGAAAAGTTCCACAAAGGAGTCTTGAATATATGGGGACAATCCCACTTGGGATTTTTTTGTGGATGTGGTAAAGGAACAATATTACCCTATTGGAAACTATGAGGACCAATACATGGGATGGACCACACTATGGCAAGAGAGGGGCCAAGAAATGTTGGAGTTCACCAATACCTTCCATACCTTGTGCACCAAGTTGGGTATCAAATACTCCGAGTGAAATATGGTTATGAAATATCGCGGGGCTCTACATAGATATATCCAAACTGAAATGGATTTTCTAGACATCTCATCACTCGGTGCTGCTTATCGATATGTTGTTAAAATTGAGTAGAAATTTAAGCACTAGAACGAGCGGGATTTAGGGTGTGAAAATCCACAACAAAAAAAGTATGATAAAGACGGCCCTAACAAACAACCTCCCAAAAAATAGTCCAAGCCACATGAAAAGAAGGGTCACAGAAAGACGAAGAAGGACACCGAAAAATGATGCGATTTCCATAAAATATTCTGGCACAACACCGATGATTTTTTCTCAAAAAATTCATTGGTGTCCATGATCAAAGACAAGGAGTCGAACCCTAATTCAAAATATGATTCAGAAAATACAAATAGAATACAGATCATCGACCCAAATCCCACTGTTATTTTTGTGACCACAACAATTCAACCAGAAGAACCAACAAATCCTAAAGAGAGGGAGCGCCTTTTTCATTCACATATGTGGGTGAAGGGGACCCCGTTGCATTTATTGTTGATAGCGGAAGCCAGAATAACCTCATCTTAGCAAAGGTCATCAAATAGTTGGGATTTTCTACAACACCATACCCGCAACCATACAACATCAGGTGGCTTTGCCAAGGACGAGATCTTTGTGTCAACTAATAAATTTGATTGTCATACGACATCCAACCCTTCAAGGATGAGGTATTATGTGATGTTTTCTCACTGTGTTTTGTGATGTTTTATTGGGCTAGCCATATATGTATAAATGCCATGTTATTTATGAGTTTCGACCCCGTAGTGTCATTGTTACTCTAAGGGGTCATCTCTATAGAATACCAGAGGTAATTCCGACTAATGTCCCACCTAAACAGTGCCACAAGGTAGTATCTCATAATACAAAATTTAGCTTCTTCACAATCTGTTCTATTATCACCCTATAAGTTATAGGATCA
>SNQJ01S0054502.1:96162-109647 GCA_010110895.2 Picea sitchensis | reverse complement strand
ACATTGACAAGTGAGACCTTTGTGCAACATAATGTTCACAAATGTCTTTGTATGGTGTTCTACTCCATATTTAATTTACATATAGTTACATAACTTCACACGACAACATTCTCCATATACTACTTTGAAATTTCATGACTCCTCAGATATAAATTAGTATACAATTTGAAAATATAATTTAAGAATTCACACATTAAACAAGTGCCACTAGTGGTGATGTCCCTACTGAATTTTTTTCGGTGCATAGATTTGAATTCATGCACAATTTTGAATTAATATATTGCATATGAGCATACCAATGTAAAATTTGCATTAGCCTATGTTCCTAAAACTCGTGTTGCGGGTGAAGTGGTGGGGAATTACTTAAAATATATTCATAATATCAATAAAAATTATAATAAAACCAACAAATAATGACAACCTCTTGTTAAAATATAAGGCAACAAAATTCTCTAAAATAAATTGTCAAAGAAATTGTTTATACTACTCTGGTACGTTTAGAATGTGAAGAGAGAGTATAGCTTAATGAATATAGCAGTGGTGTAGAAAGACAGTTGGATCTAGAATTCTCTTAAATCTATCCAATGACCTCTATACATTCATCATTTAGGACTATAACACTCGATGTTTAGAGTTGTATCCAATTAGCATTTAGAAACAGATCAAATTGAAGATTCTTCATGTGGACATGTGCAACATAGCATGTGCATAATCAATGGGTATTTATTAATATATGTACGCTTAGACATGAGCCTAGTAAAAAAAAAATTAATAATTTCATAGAATGAATGAATGAATATCTATCTATCTATCTATCTATCTATCTATCTATCTATCTATCTATCTATCTATCTATCTATATATATATATATATATATATATTCACCACTTTGTACATCCTTTCACACTTTCTCCCTACTTTCCAATTAAAATTTGTGCCTTGGACTTTTATACTTTTTACTTCTCTCCGATGAAATATAACTTTAGAGGTATTTGTACACAACACAATATGATAGTGAATATACATGTGTGTTTATTTCATATTTCAGTATAAATACATGTTCATATATAAACTTGTGGGGTTGCATATATGTATATATATATAATCCAATCTTATGGAATGGTATGGATTAGTAGTATCATTATTTAAAATTAGTCTATATATCACATATTGTAGTGAAGATTAAGAAAATGGAGATAAGATCCAAGAATCTACAAAATTGAACATTGAACTTTGTAATTGTTTTGAGTGAAGATTAAGAAAATGGAGATAAGATCCAAGAATCTACAAAATTGAACATTGAACTTTGTAATTGTTTTGAGTGAAGATTAAGAAAATGGAGATAAGATCCAAGAATCTACAAAATTGAACATTGAACTTTGTAATTGTTTTGCGATGGAACATGTTTTGAATAAGCGATGGCTTATTAACGAATATGTAGTGTTATTATTAAGAGATTGTGTAGATGAATTAGATAGTGTTATGATAGTGAATGCTCTTCATTATCATATTCAATAAATTCTTGTGCATTGTATTTATTAATAAGAATTAACGATTTGTGTTTTGCAATTTATTATATTTTTAATGTTATAAGGGGGTGAGGTGTGATGTAACTTTTATTTTGATAAGATTGGTTTCTTGTTATCTTTAATAAAGTTTTTGATGGATAGAATTAAACATATTTAAAAATATTGATATGTTTTTCGTTGTTCTTTAAAATTATTAAGTTCTTGTTTAATAATTTGCATAAACTTTATTATAAATATGATTATAATTTAATATTTAAACTGTTGTTTTTTGATTAATTGAATATTTACAACCAATTTGTATGAATAATTTTTTATTGAAATTTGATTTTTATAGTAGCTTACTAAATTTAAATTCAATTTCCTTGTATCCTGAGACAATCTTAAAATAGTTACCTTTTTAAGTAAAGGTTTTATTTGCAAACAATTTTTTTCTCCAACATAATTTATTTTTTGGCATTCAATCCAAGTTATCATAAGAGTTGGTCCAGTGAGGAATTTTAATGCATTAATAACATTGCAAAGTACATGACATTGTGAGAAATACAACGACTATAAGCATAGTTGTATGTAACCATTTCAAGCTAGAATGTGGAATCTAATTCTTAGAGTGTGGAATAGAGAAGTCAAAGTGCATATTATAATTAAAGTCCAACTTGATATGTTTTAAGGTTAAGGGTGATAGTATTGAAACAAATCTAGTAACCTAGAAAATAATTTGTTGATGTCGGAAACATTGTGTTATGTATGACTTACGGGTCACCCTCCACTACGTAAGTAAGTGGAAGGCATTTAGTAAACTTGATTCGAATGAAAACATTGTCATACACATGGTTTGTATTGATCATAAGGGAGAATATAACCTTAGTAATGATTTAGGTGGATACCAGTGGCCACCCACCTATTTCAACTAGCTCATTTTGGCAGTTTCAGTTTGGCAGTTTTGGTCCTAGTTTTCGAGTCCTAAACTTATGGGGTCGTTTTGAGGCCCTAAACAATGTTTTTAGGGCTCGCCACAATAAAACTATATAAAAATATAGAGACTGATGGAAACATGTGTAGTCCACAAATAAACCTTTCCAACGAGCTATCGTTCACCCCAAACGAAGATTGTATGCCAAAGTTACGCCCCTAGGAAGCTGATACACCAAACTACCCAAAATGAGGTCCACAAAATTGTTGGCTTTTCATCTTCTGGGGTTAGGGTTTTGGATTTTATTTATGTTAAGAAGGCCTTTAGAGCCTCATTGTAAATAATATTATTGCGAAGGTGAGTATCCTTCACATCTCTTCTCATAGATAAGATTCCACCATTCTAGCGAGTCTTTCACTCTATATTTTTTTACAGTCTTTGTACATTTTCACTCATTAATAGAAATTGTGTATGACTATATCTTTGTGTTTATGGTTGCATCTCTGATATATTTCTGTTATATTTTTGGATATATGATACATCTTTGTACATTTATTTATTATATATCATCTCTCATTTCGTGCCGAAAATAATCCGGATCAGTGGTATCATAGCAGGCTGCTCTTGATCAATTTTCAATGCATGTCCTCGACGAGGTCTGAGTATAGCAAGTTAGGTCTCAATATTGTCTCTCTTGAGGAAAATCGCTCTCACACACTCAAGAAACCCTCCACGGCAGAACAAAAGAAAAACAACAGAGAAAATGATTCTATTAATCTGTTGCTTGAGCAAGCTCTCACGCGACAAAGGGACGAAATGATGGAGAATTTTGCCCACATCCTTCAATTCCTACCGATAACAATAGGCGTGTCTTCATGAAGTGGAAACTTTGGAGGCACCTCGCCTTTCAAGGTACAAGTTAATTTTGATATTCCCATATTTGAAGGACAGATAGATGCGGATGCCCTAGAAAAATGGTTAAATCTTCTATAAGGTTATTTCTTTGTTCATAATTTCTCCGACAAGGAAAAGATCACCTTCACACTCCTTAAGGCTCTCCCCCATGTCAAACATTGGTGGGAAACTTATTGGGAGAAAATTTCCACAGAGGAGTCTAGAATATATGGGGCCAAGCCCACTTGAGATTTTTTTGTGGATGTAGTAAAAGAACAATATTACCCTATTGGAAACTATAAGGACCAATACATGAGATGGACTACACTGCGGCAAGAGAGGGGCCAAGTAGTGTCATAGTTCACCAATACCTTCCTTACCTTGTGCACCAAGCTGGGTATCAAAGAGTCTGAGTGGTGTTTGGTTCTGAAATACCGAGGGGATCTACAAAGATACATCCAAACAGAAATGGATTTTATGTACATCTCATGATTCGGTGCTTCTTATCGATATTCTATTAAAATCGAGTAGAAATTTAAGCACTAGAACAAGCGAGATTTCAAGTCTGCAAATCTGCAACAACAAAATTACGATAAATATGGCCCTAACAAACAACCTCCCAAAAACCAATCCAAGCCACAGGAAAATAAGGGTCATGCAAATATGAAGAAGGACTCCAGAAAATGGTGCGATTTTCACAAAATCCCCTGGAACAACGGTGATGAATGTTGCTCAAAATAGTCATTTGTGGTCGATATCAAAGACAAGGAGCCAAACCCTAATTCATAATCTGATTAAAAAAAAATTCATAGAAGACAGATCACCGACATAGATCCCACTGCTATTGTCGTGACCGCAGTAATTCAACCAGAAGAGCCAACAGATCCTGAAGAGGGGGAGCGCCTTTTTCATTCACAGATGTGGGTGAATGGGACATCGTTGCATTTTATTGTTGATAGCGGAAGCCAAAAGAACCTCATCTCAATGGAGGTTGAAAAACAATTGAGATTGTCGACAACACCACATTTGCAACCATACAACATCAGGTGGCTTCACCAAGGATGAGATCTCTGTGTCATCCAACAATGTCGTTTGTCATATGACATCCGACCCTTCAAGGATGAGGTATTATGTGATGTTTCCCCATTGGATTTATGTGATGTTCCCTTGTGACAACCATATATGTGGAAGCACCATGCTATTTATGTGTCTTGACCTCGTAGTGTCATTGTTACTCTGAGGGGTCATCTCTACAGAATAACATAGGTAATTCCGACTACTGGCCCACCTAAACAGTGCTGCAAGGTAGTATCTCATACTAAAAAAATCATCTTCTTTACAATTTGTTCAAAAGGTGAATAGAAGGATACTGCAACCACTATAACTTGGGCCCAAACATCTTTTATCCAATAGAAGCGGGTCGACAAGAATGTAACAAAGAAAAAAGATTACTTTTTCACACATACATCTCATGTAGCCCGAATGGTTGAACAGATTCAACCTTGCTAACAATAGGTTCATGACATTCTTCCACAAACCAAATAGTGCGACATCTCCAGCAAGGCAAGTAACACATCAAGATTCATTTACAACAATTAATTTTCCCTCTCCCGTGGGAACTCAACGTAATGGAGACCATTGCTTCCTAAGTATGGAGGATTGATCCAGGTGGATATCGGTGGCCACCCACCTAATCCAACAGGCTCATTTTTGCAATTTCAGTTTGGCAGTTTTGTTCCTAGTTTTTGAGTCCCAAACTTCTGGGGTCGTTTTGAGGACCTAAACAATGATTTTAGGGCTCACCACAATTAGAATATAAATAAATTTAGAGACTGATGAAAACATGTGTAGTTCTTAGATATACCTTTCCATAAATCTATCATGCACCCCAAACGAATATCATATTCCAAAATTACACCCATGGACACCAAATTACCCAAAATGGGGTCCACAAAAATGTTGGCTTTTCATCTTCTGGGGTTAGGGCTTTAGATTTTATTTATGTTAAAAAGGACTTTAGAGCCTCATTGTAAATCATCTTATTGCGAAGGCGAGTAGCAGTCACATCTCTTCTCAGAGATAAGTTTCCACCATTCTAGCGAGTCTTTCACTCTATATTTTTTTACAGTCTTTGTACATTTTTGCTCATTAATAGAAATTTTGTATTACCGTATCTCTTTGTTTATGGTTACATCTATGATATATTTATGTTATATTTTTGGATATCCGATACATCTCTGTACATTTTTTTATTATATCTTCGCTCTCATTTCGTGCCGAAAATAATCTGGATCAGTAGTACCAGAGCAGGCTGCTCTTGATCATTTTTCAGTTCATGTCCCCGACGAGGTATGAGTATAGAAAGTTGGGTGTCAATCTTGTATATCTCGAGGAAAATATCTCTTGCACGCCCAAGAAACCCTCCATGGTGGAAGAAAATAAAAATGATGGAGCATACAATTCTATTAATATGTTTCTTGAGCAAGCTCTCACACGAGAGAGGGACGAAATGATGAAGAATTTTTCCCACATATTTCAACGCCTCCCAATAAAAACATGCACGTATTCACCAAGAGGACACTTTGGAAGCACCTCACCTTTCAAGTTACAAGTTAATTTTGATATTCCCATATTTGAAGGACAGACATATGCAAATGCCCTAGAAAAATGGTTAAATTTGCTAGAAGGTTATTTCTCTGTTCATAATTTCTCTGACAAGGAAAATATCACCTTCGCACTCCTTAAGGCTCTCCCCCATGTCAAGCATTGGTGGGAAACTTACTCGCAACAAATTTCCACAAAGGAGTCTGGAATATATGGGGCTGAGCCCACTTGAGATTTTTTTGTGGATGTGGTAAAGGAATAATATTACCTTGTTGGAAACTATGAGGACCAATACATGAGATGGACCACATTATGGCAAGAGAGGGGCCAAGTAGTGTCAGAGTTCACCAATACCCTCCATACCTTGCGCACCAAGCTAGGTATCAAATACTTTGAGTGACATTTGGATCTGAAATACCACAGGGTTCTACATAGATACATCCAAACTAAAATGGATTTTCTGGACATCTCATCACTCGATGCTTCTTATCGATATGATATTAAAATCGAGAAAAAATTTAAGCACCATAACAAGTGGGATTTTAGTTCATCAAATTTGCAACAACAAAAGTACGATAAAGACGACCCTAACAAACAACCTCCCAAAAACCAATCTAAGCCACATGAACAGAAGGGTCACGGAAAGAAGAAGAAGGACACTAAAAAATGGTGTGATTTCCACAAAATCCCCTAGCACAAAATGGATGAATGTCGCTCAAAATAGTCATTGGTGGCCAAGATCAAAGACAAAGAGCCAAACCCTGATTCAAAATCTAATTTAGAAAATACTGATAGAAGATAGATCATCGACACAGATCCCACTACTATTATTGATACCGTAACAATTCAACCAGAAAAACCAACAGATCTTGAAGAAGGGGAGCACCTTTTTCGTTCACAAATATGGGTGAAGGGGACCCCACTACATTTTATTTTTGATAGCAGAAACCAAAAGAACCTCATCTCAACAGAGGTCGTCAAACATTTGGGATTGTTTACAACACCACACCCACAACCATACAACATCGGGTGGCTTTGCCAGGGACGAGATCTTCGTGTCAGGCAGCAGTGTCAATTGTCATACGACATCCAACCCTTCAAGGATGAGGTATTATGTGATGTTTCCCCACTGGATGTCTGTGATGTTCTCTTGGGCCAACCATATATGTGGAAGTGCCATGCTATTTATGAGTCTCGACCTCGTAGTGTCATTGTTACTCTGAGGGGTCATCTCTACAGAATACCAAAGGTAATTCCGACTACTGTCCCACCTAAACAGTGCCGCAAGGTAGTATCTCATACTACAAAATTTAGCTTCATCACAATCTCTTCAAAAGGTGAACAAAAGGATACTGCAACAACTATAGCCTTAGCCCAAGCACCTTCTATTCAACAAAAGTGAGTCAACAAGACTGCAACAAAGCGCAAATATTCCTTCTTCACACATACATTTATGTAGCCTGAATGGTTGAACAAATTCAACCCTGCCAACAACAGGTTTGTGACAACCTTCCATAAACCAAACAACACAATGTCTCCAGCAAGGCAAGCAACGCACCAAGATTCAGTTACAACAAGCGCTTTTCCTTCTCCCCTAGGAACTCAATGCAATGGAGACCATTTCTTCCTAAGGAGGGAGGATTGATCTAGGTGGATATCGGTGACCACCCACCTATTCCAAATGGCTCATTTTGGTAGTTTCAGTTTCGTAGTTTTGTTGCTAGTTTTTGAGTCCCAAACTTTGAGGTCTGTTTTGAGGACCTAAACAATGTTTTTAGGGCTCGCCACAGTTAGACTGTAATCACCATTAGAGTCTGATGACAACATGTGTATTCCTCAAATAGAAATTTCCAACGAGCTATCGTGCGCCCCAAACGAAGATCGCATGCTAAAGTTATGCCCTCGGGAAGTTGATACACCAAACTACCCAAAATGAGGTCCACAAAACTATTGGATTTTCATCTTCCGGGGTTAGGGTTTTCATTTCTTTTTTATGTTAAAAAGGCCTTTATAGCCTCATTGCAAATAATATTATTGTTAAGGCGAGTATCCGTCACTTCTCTTCTCAGAGATAAGCTCCTACCATTCTAGTGTGTCTTTCACTCTGTATTTTTCTACAGACTTTGTACATTTTCACTCATTAATAGAAATTGTGTATTACTGTATCTCTGTGTTTATAGTTGCATCTCTGATATATTTCTGTTATATTGTTGGATATCCGATACATCTCTTTATTATATTTCCACTCTCATTTCGTGTCAAAAATAATCTAGATCAGTGGTATCAGAGAAGGATGCTATTGATCATTCTTTAGTGCATTACCCCAACGAGGTCTGAGTATAGCAATTTGGGTCTAGAGCTTGTCTCTCTTGAGGAAAATCACTCTCGCAGGCCTAAGAAACCCTCCATGGAGGAAGAAAATAAAAAGGACAGAGAAGATGATTCTATTAATCTGTTGCTTGAGCAAGCTCTCACGTGACAAAGGGATGAAATAATGGAGAGTTTTTCCCACATCCTTCAACACCTATCGATAAAAACAAGCACGTATTCATCAAGTGGACACTTTGAAGGCACCTCTCCTTTCAAGGTACAAGTTAATATTGATATTCCCATATTTTAAGGACAGATAGATACAGATGCCCTAGAAAAATGGTTAAATCTGCTAGAAGCTTACTTCTCTTTTCATAATTTCTCTGATGGGGAAAAGATCACCTTCACACTCCTTAAGGCTCACCCCATGTCAAACATTGGTGGGAAAATTACTGGGAGAAAAGTTCCACAAAGGAGTCTGGAATATATGGGGACAAGCCCACTTGGGATTTTTTTGTGGATGTGGTAAAGGAACAATATTACCCTATTGGCAACTATGAGGACCAATACATGGGATGGACCACACTGCAGCAAGAGAGGGGCCAAGAAATGTTGGAGTTTACCAATAACTTCCATAACTTGTGCACCAAGCTGGGTATCAAATACTCTAAGCGAAATATGGTTCTGAAATACTACGGGGCTCTACATAGATACATCCAAACTGAAATGGATTTTCTAGACATCTCATCACTCGGTGCTGCTTATCGATATGTTGTTAAAATCGAGCAGAAATTTAAGCACTAAAACGAGCGAGATTTAGGGTCTGAAAATCCACAACAAAAAAAGTACGATAAATACATCCCTAACAAACAACCTCCCAAAAAATAGTCCAATCCACATGAAAAGAAGCGTCACAAAAAGACGAAGAAGGACATCGAAAAATGATGTGATGTCCACAAAATCTGCTGGCACAACACCGATGATTTTTTCTCAAAAAATTCATTGGTGTCCATGATCAAAGACAAGGAGATGAACCCTGATTCAAAATATGATTCAAAAAATACAAATAGAATACAGATCATTGACGCAGATCCCACTGTTATTTTCATGACCACAACAATTCAACCAGAAGAACCAACAGATTTTGAAGAGAGGGAGCGCCTTTTTCATTCACATATGTGGGTGAAAGGGACCTCGTTGCATTTATTGTTGATAGTGGAAGCCAAAATAACCTCATCTCAGCAGAGGTAGTCAAATAGTTGGGATTGTCTACAACACCACACCCGCAACCATACAACATCGGGTGGCTTTGCCAAGGACGAGATCTTCGTGTCAACCAGTAAAGTCGATTGTCATACGACATCCAACCCTTCAAGGATGAGGTATTATGTGATGTTTTCTCACTATATTTTGTGATGTTTTATTGGGCCAACCATATATGTGGAATCACCATGCTATTTATGAGTCTCGACCCCGTAGTGTCATTTTTACTCTGAGGGGTCATCTCTATAGAATACCATAGGTAATTCACTAATGTCCCACCTAAACAATGTCGCAAGGTAGTATCTCATAATACAAAATTTAGCTTCTTCACAATTTGTTCAAAAGATGAATAGAAGGATATTGCAACCACTACAACCTCAGCCCAAGCACCTTCTATCCAACAGAAGCGGGTCAAAAATACTACAACAAAGTGAAAAGATTCCTTCCGAACACATACATATCATGTATCTTAAATGGTTGAACAGATTCAACCCTGCCAGCAACAGGTTCATGACATCATTCCACAAACCAAGCAGTGTGACGTTTCCAGCAAGGCAAGCAACACACCAAGATTCAGTTACAACAATCACTTTCCCCTCTCCCCAAGGAACTCAACGCAATGGAGACCATTTCTTCTTAAGAAGGCAAGATTGATCTAGGTGGATATTGGTAGCCACCAACCTATTTCAACTGGCTCATTTTGGCAGTTTTGTTCCTACTTTTCAAGTCCCAAACTTTCGGGGTTGTTTTGAGGCCCTAAACAATGTTCTTAGGGTTCTCCATAGTTAGAATATATAGGTAGTTAGATTCTAATAGAAACATGTGTATTCCTCAGACAGACCTTTATAATGAGCTATCGTGCACCCCAAACAGAGATCATATGCCAAAGTTACGCCTCCGAGAAGTTGATACACCAAACTACCCAAAATGGGGTCCACAAAATTGTTGGCTTTTCATCTTCCGGGGTTATGGTTTTGGATTTTCTTTATGTTAAAGAGGCCTTTATAGCCTCATTGTAAATCATCTTATTGCAAATGTGATTATCTGTCACATCTCTTCTCAGAGATAAGATGCCACCATTCTAGCGAGTATTTCACTCTGTATTTTTTTACAGTCTTCGTACATTTTCGTTCATTAATAGAAATTATATATTACTGTATATTTTTGTTTATTATTTCATCTCTGATATATTTATGTTATATTGTTGGATATCCAATACATCTCTATAGATTTCTTTATTATATCTTCGCTCTCATTTTGTGCTAAAAATAATCTGGATCAATGGTATCATAACATGATGCTCTTGATCATTTTTTAGTGCATGTCCCCGACGTTGTCTGAGTATAGCAAGTTGGGTCTCGAGCTTGTCTCTCTTCAGGACAATCTCTCTCGAACGCACAAGAAACCCTCCATGGAGGAAGAAAATAAAAATGACAAAGTAGATGATTCTATTAATTTGTTTCTTAAGCAAGCTCTCACGCGATAGAGGAACAAAATGATGGAGAATTTTCCCCACATCCTTCAACACCTACCGATAACAACATGCACATATTCATCAAGAGGCCACTTTGGAGGCACCTCACCTTTCAAGGTACAAGTTAATTTCAATATTCCCATATTTGAAGGACAGATAGATGTGGATGCCCTAGAAAAATGGTTAAATATGCTAAAAGGTTATTTCTTTGTTCATAATTTCTCCGACAGGGAAAAGATCACCTTTGCACTCCTTAAGGCTCTCCCCCATGTCAAACATTGGTGGGAAACTTACCAGGAGAAAAGTTTTACATAGGAGTATGGAATATATGAGGTTGAACCCACTTGGGATTTTTTTTTGGATGAGGTAAAGGAACAGTATTACCCTGCTGGAAACTATGAGGACCAATAAATGAGATGGACCACACTGCAGTAAGAGAGGGGCCAAACAGTGTCAAAGTTCACCAATATATTCCATACCTTGCGCACCAAGTTGGGTATCAAAGAATTTGAGTGACATTTGTTCTAAAATACCGTGGGGCTCTACACATACACATCCAAACTGAAATGGATTTTCTAGACATCTCATCACTCAGTGTTGCTTATCAATATGATGTTAAAATCGAGAAAAAATTTAAGCACCAGAAAAGAGTTATTTCGGGTCTGCAAATATGCAACAACAAAAGTACGATATAGATGGCCCTAACAAATAGCCTCTTGAAAACCAGTCCATGCCATAGGAAAAGAAGGGTCATGGAAAGACGAAGAAGGACACCAGAAAATGGTGCGATTTCCACAAAATCCCATCGCACAACACCGATGAATGTCACTCAAAATAATCATTGATGGCTGATATCAAAGACAAGGATATGAACCCCGATTCAGAATCTGATTCAGAAAATACTGATAGAAGACAGATTATCAATGAAAATCCCACTGTTATTGTCACGATTATAGTGATTCAACTAAAAGAAGCAACAAATCCTAAAGAGGGGGAGCACCTTTTTCATTTACAGATGTGGGTGAAGGGGACCTCCCTGCATTTTATTGTTGATAGAGGAATCCAAAAGAACCTCATCTCAGTAGAGGTCATCAAACAATTGAGATTGTCGACAACACCACACCCATAGTCATACAACATCGGGTGGCTTCGCCAGGGATGAGATCTTCGTGTCAACCAAAAGTGTCGATTGTCATATGACATCCTACCCTTCAAGGATGAAGTATTATGTGATGTTCCCCCTCTGGATGTCTGTGATTTTCTCTTGGGCCAACCATATATGTGGAAGCACCATGTTATTTATAAGAATGACCCCGTAGTGTTATTGTTACTCTGAGGGGTCATCTCTATAGAATACCAAAGGTAATTTCAACTACTATCCCACCTAAACAGTGTCATAAGGCAGTATCTCATACTACAAAATTTGGCTTCTTCACAATCTGTTCAAAAGGTGAACAGAAGGATACTGCAACCACTACAACCTCGGTCCAAGCACCTTCTATCCAACAGAAGTGGGTCGAAAAGACTGTAGAAAAGTGAAAAGATTCCTTATACACATAGACATCTCATGTATTCCGACTGGTTGAACAGATTCAACCTTTCCAACAAGAGGTTTGTGACAGCCTTCCACAAACCAAGAAACGCGACGTCTCCAACAAGGCAAACAACACACCGAGATTCAGTTACAACAATCACTTTCTCCTCTCCCCTGGGAAATCAATGCAATGGAGACCATTGCTTCCTAAGGAAGGAGGATTGATCCAGGTGGATATCGGTCTCCACCCACCTATTCCAATTGACTCATTTGGGAAGTTTCAGTTTGGCAGTTTTGTTGCTAGTTTTCGAGTCCCAAACTTTCGGGGTCGTTTTGTGGCCGTAAACAAAGATTTTAGGGATCGCCTCAATTAGACTATAGACAAAGTCAAATTATCTTGGAAAAATGTGTATTCATTGGATATACCTTTCTAACGAGCTACCATGCACCCTAAACAGAGATCGTATGCCAAAGTTACACTCTTGAGAAGTTGATACACCAAACTACTCAAAACGGGGTCCACAAAACTGTTGGATTTTGATCTTCCAGGGTTAGGGTTTTGGATTTTCTTTATGTTAAAAAGGCCTTTAGAGACTCATTGTAAATAATCTTATTTCGAAGGTGATTGATCGTCACATTTCGAAGGATATCCAATACATCTCTGTACATTTATTTATTATATCTCCACTATCATTTTGTGCCGAAAATAATCTGGATCAAGTAATGATAAGAGTGAAGGAGACATCATTGTTACAAGAAAGACATTAACCACTTACAAGTTAGTGAGAGGTTGGGTGCATGGGGAGGTCCATGAATTTTAAGGTCTCCTTAATATTTACTATTATTATTAGAAACAACTAATGATGTGTTCTACTCTTAATTCTTGTGTATTATATGTTTTGCGTAAGAGAATATCTATGACTTGTTTTGGTGATACTTATTCTCCATAGAGGGAAGGTCATGTTG
>SNQJ01S0054502.1:64732-80132 GCA_010110895.2 Picea sitchensis | reverse complement strand
GAGCCAATTGAGTACCCAAACAAGAAAATAATTATGTCCAAAATTTTCCAGTGAAGATGGGATCTCTGTCACTTACAATAATATTTTATCTTCCATGTAGCTTTTGAACTGTCTCCATGAATGTGATGGAAACTGTACTGGATTTGAAAGGATGAGAGAGTGCACAAATGTGTGCGCACTTTTTTAATCTATCAACAATCACCATGATGACACTCTTTCCTTCATACTTTATTAACCATGTGATGAAATCCATGGAAACCTCCTCCCAATGCTGACTTTGGATGACTAATGGTTGTAAAAGACCCAAGGTCTTAATTGTTTAGACCTTATTTTGTTGGAAAAACAAACATTCTGCCACAAACCTTTGAACATCAGTTTTAAGGCCATCCCAAAAAAATTCCTTCTTGACCCTATGGTAGGTTTTCAAAAATCCCGAGTGCCCTCCTACCATAGAGGTGTGCAATTCCAAGAGTACCTTTTGTTTGAGTTGGGAGTTCTTACATAAATACAATATATATTTGTACCATAGTGAATCATTTTTCCATGTAAATGTATCTGATGCACTGGAATCCTGCTACAACCTTTGAATGAGAGTCCAAACGTTTTCTTCATTCTTCAATTCATTCCTCACTTCTATTATCTAATCGAGTTGGATGATCGTGATAGCACAGAGAAAGGCTTCAACATCTTCATCCTTTATTGAGAGTGCAACTACCACACCATTTTTCTTCCCTTTTTTGTAGATTATATCAAAATCATAACCCAACATCTTGGTCACCCATTTTTGTTGTTATTATGAAGATAGTCTTTGTTCCAAGAAGTATTTAAGACTATCATGATCTATTTTAACCTTGAAGTGCTTTCCTATTAGGTAAGGGTGCCATTTCTTCAATGCATGTAGTATTGCCATCATTTCCTTCTCATAAATGGGTTTGTGTAAGTCCTTTCCCTTGAGTGGCCAAATTTCAAAAGCAAGGGGCCTTCTTTCTTGCATCAAAACAATGCCAATGCCATTTCTCGAGGCATCACATTCCAAAATAAAGGTTTTTGTGAAGTCTGGTGTGCTCAAGACAAGATATTCACACATCACCTCTTTAAAGTGTTCAAAATATTTAGTTGCCTCTGGAGTCCATGAAAATTCATCCTTCTTAGTTAATTTCATTAAAGTTGCTGCTATTCTTCCATAGTTCCGAACAAACTTGTGGTAGTAACCTTTCAAACCCAAAAATCCTCTAAGATTCTTCAATGTTTTGGGAATCGACCAGTCCATCATGGCCTTAATCTTGTTAGGGTTTACCTTGACACCTTCATGAGATACAATATGCCCCAAATAATCTACCTCCTTCACCCCCAAAGAAACATTTGGATGGTTTGGCATATAGTTGTTGCTCCTTTAGTAGTTGTAGCACCTTGTCAACATGTCAAACATGATCCTCCCAAGACTTTCTATAGATTAGTATATCATAAAAAAATACTAACACAAATTTTTGAAGAAAGGGCTTGAAAATGGAATTCATCAACCCTTGGAATGTGGAAGGTGCATTCATAAGGCCAAAAGTCATGACCAAAAATTCATAATGGCCTTCATGAGTTCAGAATGTTGTTTTTGGATATTTGCTTCCTTCATTCTAATTTGATGATACCCTGAACGAAGATCCAACTTTGTGAAATAGATTGCTTCATGTAGTTAATCTAACAATTCATCAATGACGAGAATGAGAAACTTATCTTTAATACTGGTCTTATTGACCTCTCTATAATCTGGACACATACACCATGATCCCTCTTTCTTGAGTACCATTACCATCGGTGCAGAGTAAGAACTTTGGCTAGGTGTAATAATTCCATCCTCTAACATTTCTTCAACCATATGCTCAATTTCACTCTTTTGGGCATAAGGGTATCTGTAAGGCATGATGTTAGGAGGAACACTCCTAGGAATTAGGTGAATAGAATGATCATGATTTCAAGTGGGTGGAAGACCTCTGGGAATATCTTCAAATACTTTGGAATGCTTATCAATGATCCCTTCGAGATATAGGGGAATATACGGCTTAGATGTTTGAACATCTAGTGAGCATAGTTGTACAATTAAACCATGATGCCCCCTTTTCAATAATTTTGTCATGCCATTAGAGCTTATCACCTTACTGGGTTTCCCTGTGATACCCTTTAACTCAATTTCCTTTCCTTCCAATGAAACTTTCATGAAAAGTTCTTGAAAATTAAAATCCATTGTTCCTAATTATTGTAACCATTGGACTCCTAGTACGACATTAGTACCACCCATGGGTATATAAATCATTGGACTATTATTTACATATTCCCCCATAGTAAGATTAATCTTATGGCATTTTCTTGAGCAATTGATAGTTCCTCCATTTGCAATCATTACTTGAAACTCTAGCGATGGATATATAAAGCAATTGAGAGCTTTGGCTAATTTATAGTGAATGAAATTATGAGTACTACCAAAATCAATTAGGACTATTACCTTTTTCTTTTTGATATATCCTTCGATCTTGAGGGTTTGAGGAGTGCTAATTCCAGCCAGTGAATTACATGATATCGTGGGATTCAACTCTTCAGAAGAAATATCTTCTACGTTTTCATCTTGAGATGGTTATTGTTCTTGTTATTTTTCTTCTTCCTCTTCACAATCTATGTAGATTAATTTCTTCTCACCACACAATTAAAGTATAAACCTTTTTCTTTTCTTTCCTCCAATTGCTGAGGTGTCAAACTTGTAGGTGGAGGTATTTTAGAAGAAGGAACATTATTCTCTCGATAGATGTTAGGAGTGGTCCTTCTAGTAGCCATAGCCATATTTTTACTTTCAACATTTCTCGCCACCCTGAACGCATTCTCCAATGATTTGAGTTCCCAAAGACGAACCTCATGTTGAATGTTATCCTTTAAAGTTCCTATGAATACATCAATAAGGTGCTCATCTAGAATATCTTTTACCTTTATATTCAATCTTTGGAAGTTCTCAATGTGCTTCACAGCTGAACCCTTTTGCGTGAGATTTATCAATTTGATAAAGAAGGTATTGCTCCTTGTATCCTCATAGTGTTCTATCATTTCTTCCGTGAAAATTGTCCAAGTGATAAGTGATTTGCGAGAACAAAGCCATTTCTATCACACAAATTGATTGGGTTCTAAATATAAAGAAGCAGTTCGTACCTTTTGTGTATGTGGCACATCATGTAGATCAAAGAACTGCTCCATTGGATCCTTTCCATCAAACTTTCTCATATCAATATTAGGAAAGTGGTTGGTATTCAACCCAAAGTTTGAGTTTCTCCAGTCTTGATTCAACTTCCTTGTGTCCTCATCATGAATTTCATGGGATACATTTTCACTTTCAAGTGGTCTCTCTATTAGAAAAATTTTCAGTCCTTCCATGATATCCCTTTTTAACCCATCCATCTTAGTATCCATTATTTCCTCCAACTTAGATTTAGTTGAATCCATCATCCCTTGTAGTTCATCATTTTTTACTGTCTTCTTTTGTAAATCATTTATGTCCCTACACATTTCTTCACCTTCATCAAGAGTCCAAGTAGGATTGTCTGGAGGCTTATTTGGTGTAGAAGTTCCCTTTTTTGGTGGCATGTTGGCCAAGTATCACATTTAAACCTTGATTTCGGGGTGGTTCTGCTAGACGATATTTCTTCTACTATATCTCCAAAATTTCGGCCCTTCTGGGTTTGAATTTTTTTTTTTGTAGTTCTTTGATACGTCTTCTTTGGAATGTCAGAGGTCTGATCAAAATTGGATATGCCAAGTGGAAATTATTGTAACTTCCTCACACCTTGATTATTTTTGTCCCTTCCATGAGGGCATACTTGTAAAGCGTGCCAAGAGCACAATATTTGATATTTGATTATGAAACTAAGCCCTAAATAGTGGCACATTACACCTTAATCGTGGCATATTACATTAGTAATGTTATTTTATTTATGTTAGCTTGGGTCCATTAGTTGTAATTGTACCTCCTAGTCTCCTATATATACCAAGGAGACCTTTTTATTTGGAATCATATGGTATTTGGAAATTTATGTGGTGTATAAAGAGGTTTCCCCCTCAAAGAGGCTTATTATCTGAAATTCTCTCTTTGTCAAGGCATTGAGTACTTATTTTGAGGTATTTTTATGTTATTTTGATTTTTGGTTCTTAACATTTGGTTTCAGAGCTCAAGGTCTTGGGGTTTTGTTGTTGCATCTAAGACACCTTGAAAAATAAAGAATTTCAGATAATAAGCCTCTTCGAGGGGGAAACCTCCTTATACACCACATAAATTTTCAAATACCAGATGATTGCAAATGAAAAGGTCTCCTTGGTATATATAGGAGACTAGGAGGTACAATTACAACTAATGGACCCAAGTTGACATAAATAAAATAACATTACTAATGTAATATGCCCCAATTAAGGGGTAATGTGCCACTATTTAGGGATTAACACTACATAATTCTATTTTTATTGTTATAAGTTCATAATTATGATTATTATGAGAATTGTTAAAACATGCAAATTTAAATGTGCAAATCTGATACATGGATATCGGTTCAAGTTATGTTATGAATTAATAATAGATGCAAGGCATGATAAAAATAAACCTACATTTCTTAATTGAACATCAATACAGATATGGATTCTTATATGAAATTGTGATGTATATGCATTGATATGAGCTATTGATGAATTAACCTATAGTTTGATGAGCTATGTGATAGCCAAATGATTGTAGTGATGAGGTAACTTGGATGTCGTAGACATCAAGAAGATAGCGTATGTTATAAGTTTTACTGATTATTTAATTTATGATTCAAAATATTGCTATGATCTATGGTAAGTGTGGTTTTGACAGGATGCACAACTTTCCCAGAGTGGACATTGTTTGATGATGTGACTCTAAGAACAATAGTTGCATAGTATGGATCGATATAGGGTGTTGACCCTAGTTTTATTAGGAGGGGTAGAGGTATTTCCCAGTTCCCACTATGTATCCTCTAAAACTTGGAGTCGTGGGAGAGCTATGTGAAGTCTCACTCCACTAAACGTGTGATGGTGACTATCAGTTTCCCACTGGGGAAGCTTGGTCGAGATGTATGAAAATATTACTTACGAGTTCTAACTAGAGTTAGGTCAATATAGTTGACGCTCCAACTTAGTTCAATAGAGGAAATGATAGGATGGAAGATAGAAGTAAGTTAGGAAGGAAGGATGATTCGATGTTAGTTGAGATTATTGCTTGGGAATTAGATGTGTCACTCTTGTTTCTTACTTGGTTTTAAAACACTCATTTTTATTCCTTTTTTATATTTTAAGTGTAATGATCAATTATGAATGAATTATTGTAGTTTTGTTAGAGAATGTTACTAAATGATGCATTTGTTGTCTTCATGCCTTGGTGTGATCATACAGGAACTATGCACTAGAGACAATGACTGATTATTATTAGCACATGCACATGTTATGTGTCTGCTAGCTATGCACACATACCCTACACATGTACACTAGTAAAATTAATTAATGTATTAATTATTAAACTAGATTATTAAGTATTTAATTGAATGGTTTTATGACTATGTAAATCATATTACAAAGAAAAATATCTAGTAGCATTAAATAACTTCTTTGACTTGATTGATGGTTGGTATGATGAATTAAATGAGTATGGTGGGTTGTCATGTTCATTTTGGGGAAAATTTTCAAATTGCATTTATAAGCTAGCATGAGAAGAAAGGCTTTGCATTTATTTATTGTTATTTATGCAAATAATTATATTTTAGTTTTATTTTAACTTTCCCAAAAAAATCTAGTTAAGGGAAGTTGATGGCTATTAATGAGGGTGGTTGAGGAGACTTAGAGAAGGGTGTATGGAAAATTTATAAATAAGAGAGAAGGTTGAGAGGTTAGAGGAGGTTGGGAGGTTGGATAATTCTTGGAAGATATATTTCTTGTAATAGTCTTATTAGAGCATATGTGCTTTGTTGTTCTTGGAGTCACGGGCATGGAGGGCCAAGAAACCGGAAGGTTTCTTGGAGATAGGAAGTCGGCTAGGCTCCTAGTTGGTTGGGAGGATTCCATTGTTTCCCTTTGGGCAAGTGGGGGAAAAAAAAGAATGATTGGAAGTATATTCCTACTACTGGCAGGACTACATTGCAAATGGTCATCTTCAACATACCATGAAGGAGGTATTTTGTTAGTATGTATTCATTATGTTTCATGAAACTTTATGTGAAAATACAAATATTTGTTTACATCAAATATATTAATGGACATGTGTATAAATTGTCCCTTGTTAATTCATAGCCTCTCATGGAGAGACATTACAATTCTATTTTATTAATATACATTGCGATTTAGTCTATTTTGTATAGATTTTGTAAATAGTAATTATTTTCTACTCTTTTTGAAGTTTGTAGTTGTTATTTTTTCATATTATGTATGGATTGTGTGTGTGTGTATCCCTCTAAGTTCATGTTTCTATTTCTCACATAATCTATAAAAAAAAATTCAATTTGAAGTTAAACACATTTACTTGATATTTTCTAAAATCAATTTTCATAAACGAAAAGGAAAATGAAAATCTATTGATTATTGGAATTACTAATGAATGAAAAATTTAATAACAATGAAAGAAATCAATCACTGGTATGTGATAAATTTTCAGACGATGATAACCACGCTGATAATTGAATTTACAAATGGTTGGGACCAAAACTTTAATTTATGTCGTTACCTTTTTAAACATTTAATGCTTTAAAAGGGGCCAAAACTCGGCTCATCTCAAAAAGTTGAGTAATCCACTTCACATGGTATACATGTATATGTCATTTGAGTGGTATACATGAACTCCACCCACTTCATGGTCCTCGAGATTGAATCAACTCCACCCACCTCATGGTACTCGAGATTGAATAATTGGTCCCCGTGGAAGAGGGAGAAGGAAACGATAGAACTTCATTCATGGATGGTCTACCAGTAAGTGTAGATACGAGTTTGACTAGGGTATATACACAGAAGGAAACTCTTAAAATATATTAGGAGATAACAATAGTAGAGCTAGAAAAAATAGGTTGGGAAAGAAAGGATACATCAAATGTGGCTGAATAGTGGGAGATGACAAAGATTGAGTACTGAAATGATAACTCTAAATTATGTTACAAATTTGGTTACAAGATCGCTCAAAACAAATACTTGGCAACATTACACTTCACATCAATATATGGCATCACATTTATTTATTCCACTGACATGAATTTAATGACAACAATGATGCAATAGTTATATAAGATTAAAACTCCAAACTTAGGCTATCTATGTTTGGAAAAAAATTGCATTTTGTGCATGTTCAGTGATTAAAGCTCAAAATTTAGGTATAATATAAGATTGAAAAATCGCCTTTTGTTAGAGCTCCGCTAAAATACATTGAGTTGGTTAGTCAATCACATGTGTGATAAAAGTAATTTAAATATTATGAAAAAATAATTATTTTGTTAAGCATGTGTAGAATATTGGACAACAAGAAAAATATTTTTAGTCAGAGACAAACTAATGGATGTTCAACAATGAATCCAATTTCATAGTCATAGACTTAGGCAAGTACTAATAAGGCTAATACTCTCTATCAAACTAATTTTGCATTAAGTAAGGCTAATACTCTATATCAAACTAATTTTGCAAAAATGTAAAGTGTTAATTTTTTGTTGATATAATACTCTCTATCAAACTAATGTTTGACAATATTGTACTTTTATAGATGAAATGGTAGTGTCACTTCAATTTATAAGTAGTGACATGCTTAATAGAATTCATAAATATCAAGTGCAACGAAGTAAATGCATTTATAATAGTCATTCACTCTGATGAGCTAATCTGAGAAATTAGCTATACAACAAATGTTGTGACCCCACTTTCCATAAATTTGTACTAGATTCGATGCCACTCCCTCTTTTTATAATGATTTGCTTCTCTTTTTATAATGATTCGCTTTACTTTAAAAATTGGCTTGGTTTTTACGTTTTACTTTTTGTTATTTTTTTAGGAAGTGAAATCTTAATTTTTTTGTTATTTATATTGTATTTTTGAATGTATAAATTGATTTAGCATGTTGAAAAACCCTTAGGGCATTTGGATTAAACAAACTTAACCATTCAAATATATAAATATAGTAGTTCATTAGTACAATGTACCTCTACGCCAGAGATGAGGGTCGAGGAGAAACCTTAGAGGGAATTGGGTTAGTTTACTAGGCCATCGTTGTCGAGGATTGACATAGCCGAGCTGATGGGACCCTAATGGCCTTGGGAGGGGCGTCATTTTGTATCCTGGAGGACATATATAGATGTCAAGTGGGGAGGGGTTTGTTTTAGGGTTGACCTCTTAGTTGGATACTGACGGGGTTGGTACTAGCTACCAATGTCGGCAGTAGAGATGGACTCTGGTCCTAGTCTGGACTACGATGATTGGTGGAGCTAGGTGAGTCTCCTCAAATATGACGAGGCATATAGGGATGATTTGAGAGCGTACAAACATAATTCAATTCTGTTTGATCCTAGCGTAATTCCACTCAAGACGATTATTAATACACGTATGTATGCTGGAACAGGTGTCGATTTGGATGGACGTTCACTGGACATGAGTCCATCAGGATCATCAACGACCTATTTACGCTGGAAGCGACTGGAGTATGGGTTACACGCTCCAAGTTTCTTGCACTTCAGCATTCGGTATCCTCCTCTCTATGGACTGCGGTGGGAGGATTATGCAGTGAGGTTGTTTTTGAGAGAGGATCGAAGGTTTCTTCCGTGGGAAAGGGCGGTGAGCCAAGAAAACAAGGTATTTGCATGGGGAGGGGTGGTTCTGTTGGGATAGGATTACACAAGGCTGTGGGGGAGGAAAAGTATCCTAGAGGATTAAAGGCATGGAGGGTTAAGCAACATAAGGCCATTATGACTCTTGGTCGTGATATTGGGCTGAGGGAAGTCACCTCCCTATCCATGCATGCATTGGTGGGCCAATTTAGCTATTGGTCTATGTCGATGAAGGAAATTCACAGGTGGGTTGAAGACTATTGGTGTCCAGTGTTGGGATACACTCCTGAGGTTTATATACTGGTAAAAGGATGGTTTTACTTCACCTTTAAGTCTTCGGAGGAAGCTATGGCGATTATGGACAGGGTTTCGGTTTATCATAAATGGAGTCTCATGTTGAAGTGTTGGACTCATTATTTTAATCCTGAGAAGGATCATTTCTGCTTCCACCATTTATGGGTCCTTCTTCCTGGTTGTTCGCTTGCATTCTAGAACATGGAGGCATTCAAAGCGATTGGTGACACCCTTGGTAAATTCTTGTTTGTGGTTCCATAGTTTTTAGCAGGACAGGATAAATGGGTGGGGCATTTATTGGTTGAATTCAACCTACATCAAGGCTTACCTCCAGATTTGGAAATTGAATGGAACGATTGTGTGTACGAACAACAGTTGGATTACCTTGGGGTTCTAGTTAGATGCACGACCTGCAAGGCAACGAGACATTTAAAACATTCTTGTTCTGGGGTTCGAAAGATTCTTCCTTCCTACTGTTATGATTTAGAGACTACCTTGGATCTAGAGATGCAGAGAAATTCTTCGTCTAATGACCTTGTCGGCATTGCAACATCCTTGCTCCCTTTGGAATTGTATAGAAACTCTTTCCTTGGTAAGTTAAAAGCTCTGTGCCCTGGCCTTTTTTCCTTTATGTCTACTAGTGATTTATTTTGGTTGCGGGATGTCGGGTTGGAGACCTCCACTTCTGTGACTGTTCCTAGTGTGCCCTTAGAGACCCCTGCTACTGTGGGTTCCAGGGAGCCTTCTGGGGAGGGACAACTTAAGATGGATACAAGAGCCTGCTTGGAGGAAGGCTCTTCCTCGATGTGCTTGGAAAGGGTCTTGGTTGGACTGGATTTGGGAGGGGAGTTTGGAGATACTCCTTCGAGAGGGGGGTTGATGTTTTATCTCCTCAAAATTTCTTTCCTGTGTCCTTGGCTGGAGTGGTTTGGGGGGAGGGGAGTTTTGATAAAACTGGTGTTACAACTACCCGACTGGTGGAGGTTATTTCATCCTTTGATCTAGAAACTATAAACTATATGGTAGAAGAGGACTCTTTTAACCCATTGTGTAGACATATATAGATTGTCCTAGGGGGATTGGGAGGCTTGGATGATGGAGCTAAGTCCTTGGTTAGGGATCCCAACAGTTGTATTTTTGCAGAGAGTGCGACCAATTTTCCATATTCTACTTAGAAGCATGTGACTAAGACTAGTGAGATTTTGGAGGAGAGGGTTCTCTTAAAGCCCAAAGGACCTCTGTTTCAATCAATTGAGCCAACATTTTCTAATGCTCTGGAACCAAAATCCATTGGGGTTTTAGAGGACTTTTTATATTCCTTGGGTGACTACACTCAGACAGACCCGTTTGTGCTCAGGGAGATTGATGACTCCTTAGGAAACTTTATTCCCTCTTATAAAGATGTACTTAATCAATCTCCTCTTCCGATCTACTCGAGAGGAGAACCTATTCCTTCGGCTTCGGTAAAGGTCCCTTTGGATGGGAAATTGAAAAGGGCCTCAATGAGTAGTTCGGTGGGAGTTTCAACAGATTTGAAAGGGGCTGTGTTTGGAGGACTGGAAATAGATTTTTCTCTGCTCAAAACGAGAAGGGCTAGGAAGCTAGGAAAAGAGAGGGAGACAAATACTTTTTTAGGCACTTTGGTTATAGATGGTCTAAGGGCTCTTAGAGCTCAGAAATCCCTGGAAAGTGTTAAAAAATGATTGTTGTAACCTTAAATGTTAGAGGAGTCGGGGTGCTCCAAAGTTTTTATGCCTCAAAAGGTTTTTAGCACTGGTAAAACCAAACATACTGTTTATACAGGAAACTATGGTCAGTGAACACAAAGCGAGGAAGATGTTTACTAAAATCCTTCCTACGTGGAATTTATGTGGGGTGGATTCCTTAGGTTTATCAGGCGGGTTGTTATCTGCATGGAATCTGAGAAGATATGACTTCTCTTCTTTTCTAACTCCTGCACGGATACTTTTGGATAGTTTGGTAAAGGATTTAAACATAAGACTGAACCTGGTTAATTGTTATGGCCCATATGGAGACAGACAGGTTTTATGGGATAGGATTAAGAGGGATGGGATGCTCAAATATCAAAACCTAATTTTGGGAGGCGATTTGAATTTTACCATTTCTAATAGAGAAGTGTGAGGCTCCCATTCTAGAACTGATCCAATGCAATCCTACTTTAGTAAATTGATACAAGATGAGGGTTTGGTTGATGTTGAGCCAGTAAAAATTCTCCCTACTTGGAGAAATGGAAGGGTGGAACCGGATTACATTGCTAAGAGATTGGATAGATTTTTTATAAATGAGGAGTTAGCCTTGTTAGGACTCAGATATAGATATTGGGTGA
Organism: Picea sitchensis; assembly: GCA_010110895.2. Classification (NCBI taxonomy): domain Eukaryota; kingdom Viridiplantae; phylum Streptophyta; class Pinopsida; order Pinales; family Pinaceae; genus Picea; species Picea sitchensis. The sequence continues at coordinate 68,663 of SNQJ01S0054502.1, read as the reverse complement.
GTAATTTTAAGATTTCTGATCACATGCTAGTGATTCTACATTTAGAACATGATAACGAAAAGCATTGCTATCCTTTTAAATTTAATTCTGTTTGGATGGAGGAACCAGATTTTATAAACTTAGTGAGATCGAATTGGAACGAGCTCTTGGAGACAAAGTTTTTAAATCCTATGGACTCACTTGTTCAAAATCTCAAATTTCTCAATTCAATGGTTATTAAGTGGGAAAGGGGAAAAAATTCTTGGCAAATGAGGAATTTCTACAACTAGAATTTTATTTAGACACTCTTTATTCTGACTTCCTGGGGGGGATTGAGAAGGATGATGACAAAGTATTGGTATTAGAAAAAGAAAAGAGAAAATTGTTCCTCTTAACTCAGGAGGAGGAAACCTAGAGATAAAAGAGTAGGATAAATTGGCTTGCATTAGGAGACATGAATACTAAGTTTTTCCATGCATATGCAAAATCTAGAAAATAGGCCAATGCTATCTAGGATATTAATAAGGAGGATGGATCAATTGTTTCAAGTCAACAGGCCCTACAAAATGAATCCATTGGGTATTTTCATAATATCTTTAAGTCTCAGGAAAATATCACTATCTCTAATCAAATGGAAGTCATTAGTGCTTATCCTAATATTTTCTTTGAGGAAGACGGTCTTAGAATTGTTGATCTTGTTACTTTACTTAAAATACTGTCAACTCTTAAAGGCTTTGCTGCATCAAAAAGTATTAGGCCGGATGTTTGGATTGTAAAATTCTTCCTATCTTTCTTTGATCTACTCGGCAATGAAATTTTGGAGGCCGTTGAAGAGTCTAGAAGGAAATGTAGGGTTTCAGGAGCTCCAAATGCAACCTTTCTAGCCCTTATTCCTAAAAGAGATGAGCCAAAAACTTTTGAGGGGTTTAGACCAATTTCACTCTGTAATTTGGCGTATAAGATTATCACAAAGATTATTGCAACCATAATTAAAGACTCACTTTCAATAGGTATTTCAAAGGAACCATTTGGATTTCTGGAGGGTAGACAAATAACAGATGCCATTGGAGTGGCACATGAAGCCTTACATAGTATAACGATAAAAAATAAAAAAATCTTTGGTTCTTAAACTAGATATGATGAAGGCATATGACAGGGTGGACTGGGGTTTCTTAAGGTTAGTCCTACTTCAGGTTGGACTGAGTCTAGAGGCAACAAATTGGATTATTGGGTGTGTGTCTACTGCAAATTTTGTTGTCTTAATTAATGGTAGCCCTTCCAGTTTTTTTAAAAGTTCAAGAGGATTGAGAGAATGATGCACGTTATCCCCATTACTTTTCCTACTTATTGTAGAGGGATTGAGTAGATCCATACAAAAGTTGGTTGCAGAAAAGAAAATTGAAGGTGTTTTAGTTGCAAAAGGTATTATAATAACACACTTACTATTTGTCGACGATGTTTTATTATTTTGGAACAAAACTATTACAGAATGGAAAGTTTTTAAGGAGGTACTTGATCTTTTCTACAAAGCGACAAGGATGTCCTTCAGCACACAAAACTCATTATTTCTGGAAGAAATGTGGATAGAAGAGGAGCTCTTAGTTTTGAGAGAGATATTGCCTTTTGAAGTTAAACCATTAGATGTTGGTTTTAAGTACTTGGGTTTATTCATCATACCAATATGCTATACAGTAGCGGACTGGAGTTGGCTTGAGAAAAAATTCGAAAAAAGAATCTTGAATTGGAGCCATAGATGGCTAACTTTAGGGGGCAGGGTCACTCTGGTAAAATCTGTACTAGAGAGAATACCTGTCTACTGGCTCTCATTGGCTAAGATTCCAAAAGGCCTACTAAATAAAATTAGAAGAAGGATGCTTAGTTTCCTTTGGATTGGGAAAAAAGAAAAAGAAGTAATGCACTTGGTAAACTAGAAAAGAATTGCTAAAAAGAAAAAGACAGGAGGGCGGGGTATAAAAAATATTTTCACTTTTGGGAAAGCTTCGGCAGCCAAAAGCTTGTGGAGGTGTCTAATGGTTCCTGGTCTCTGGCATGAAGTGGACCACAAAAAAAATTTGAAAAATAAAAATGTTGTTGATTGGTTCAGGGAAGGCAGGAAAAACTGGGTTGGTATGTGAAATTGTTGGAGAGAATTAACATACTCATTATCTAATCCGTAGGATCTTTTAAATGACTATGGTTGAGTTTTAATTTTGCATGCGTTAATTAACCATTTGAGAAACTTAGTGAAAGAATGAGGAAAGAAGATGAATTATAGCAGCCATATACACATTTGCAGATCTGAAATGAAAGAATAAACAACAAACCATAACACGTAGATTGATAACGGAGTTCGACACAACTTTGCCTACGTCTCTGGGCCTTTGTCTTTGTGGGGGAGGCTTCTTTATTTCTGTTAAAATGCTCAAAATTACATCGCTTCAATGCCAAATGGCTAAAAGACTGATCTAGTCATGTTCCTTCAGATCTCTAGAACCCTGCAAAGAAAACGGCTCGCAAAACGGACATCCGGAGCTCCCAGAAATGATCCGACAGCGTCTCCTTCTCAAAAGCTTCTCTACATCAAAATGACTTTGGCTTGGATTTTCTCCAGCATAACTCTGCTCTGACTGCTCTCTCATGGCCTCAAACAGGCCTGGTTTATATAGCCTTGAAGTTGGTTGCTCATCTCAAACTTCCTCCAAGAATTTGGGCTCCAAAAATGCCCAATATCCCTCAAAAATGGAGAGAATCAGCTAAAAATAGGCACATTAATAATAAAAAAACCCAATCATAGGTATAAAACCCACTTTATAATGATTTTAGGCTCTAGGTCCCCGATTCCGTGCGTGCGCCCTAAATTATTGTTCATATGGGGGGCCATGTGGCCACGCGCCCATGAGCTGGCCCCCCTCCATACGCTTCCGGTTTCTTTGTGCAATCATATGGCCACGGGGCTAACGGTTACAACCCCCACCCTGCACTCTCGTCGGATTAGCTCCGGGTCCTGTGGTAACCTCTCGGGATCCGGGGGCTATCCCTATTTGCATATACCCACCGTTATCTTCCGCTCCCGGTCACGGTCGAATGGTTGTGTAGTATGTTTTTTTACGCTGAGGGCTGGGGCTAAGCCCCAGCCCTTTTTCCCATGGGTTGAACCATATTTCAAATTCAAATATTAAATATGCCGTAAGGTTAACAAGAACCACCGGTTTCCTAGGTGGATAGCCCGTTTTACCAGTCCGTTCACCCGCTGGGAGGTCGTGGGTTCGACCCCGGTCATACCATGTAATTTTACACAACAAACCAATGAACCAATCTTAGGGTGCCACATGGCAGCCCACGATTGGGCCATGTGGCACCTTGCCAACCAACCAAATTCTGCCAATTGTCAACTGTTAATTCGTCCACGTGTCGCTTGCCAATTCATCCATGTCACCTGCCACGCGTCACTACCATACTGCCCTGTCATATGACACGTAAGCTGTTGACATGACCCCGTACCACGTGTCACCCTTACAGTGGTGACATGTGTCACCTCGGGATAGGTCCAACTGTACCCCCGTACGCCCAAATCTTCCTGACACGTGTCGCCTTCTGGAGCTGCCACGTGTCGCATTCTGGAACTACCATGTGTCACATTCTGGAACTGCCACGTCACCTGTATGGACCATACGGTCTGCACAGTCATCATGACACATGGATTGTACGGACTGTACAGTCATCCCCCTTTTTTGCCTATTTGATTTTCGAACAACACGTGATATCTTCTCCATACGGAGCCCGTCTAACAAAGTAAATATACCACCAGAATCAGAAAGACGAGATGGATGCAATGGCATAGGTTTCGTCGCATTCCAAGCACTTTCATTTTTGATCATTTTTCAAGCCCTATCAGGGTTCTAGATCCAATTTCGAATCACACCTCCCCACAAAAAGACCTTTTGGTCCCCAA
>SNQJ01S0054502.1:17953-28795 GCA_010110895.2 Picea sitchensis | reverse complement strand
TTGCATGCTTGCATGGAATTCCTAAGACAATTGTGTCTGATAGGGACCCGAAATTCACTTCGAATTTCTGGAAAGGATTGTTCAAAGGATTCGGAGTGAATCTGAACTTTAGTATAGCATATCATCCTGAGTCTGATGGACAAATATAGAGAGTAAATAGAGTAATAGAAGACATGCTGAGAATGTATGTGATGGATAAACCATCAAGGTGGGAAGACTACCTGCATCTGGTAGAATTTGCCTACAATAATGGGTATCATACATCTCTGAAGATGAGCCCATTCGAGGCACTTTATGGAAGAAAGTGCAACACTCCAGTGAGCTGGGATAATCCAACTGATAGGGTAGTAGTTGGACCTGAACTACTCAAAGATATGGAAGATCAAATGATAAAAATCAAACAGAATCTAAAAGCTGCCCAGGATAGGCAGAAAAGTTACACTGATAGTAACAGAACCCATAGAGAATTTAAAGTGGGTGACCACGTTTTCCTGAAAGTGAAAATTAACAGGAGTTCCCTGAAATTGGGAAGTTGCACCAAGTTGGCAGCAAGATTTTGTGGGCCATTCGAGATCCTGGAAAGGATTGGGCTAGTTGCATACATGCTTGCATTATCTGCATCTATGACTATACATAATGTGTTTCATGTTTCACTACTTAATAAATATGTACCTGATGCTAATCATGTTCTCAATTGGACTATGATTCAGGTGGAACCAGAAGGTGTCCTGCAAGTGCATCCTGTGCGCATATTGGACAGGAAAAGCAAACAGCTCTGAAATCGAGCTATAGGGTTTGTAAAGGTCCAGTGGACCTGGTATGGTCCTGAAGATGCGACATGGGAGCATAAAGAAGTAACGCGGGCAGAGTACTCGCATCTTTTTGAAAATTTTGAAGAACTTGCAGATGCGATGTAAAGTTGCACTGAGGATAGTGCAAAAATAAGGGGAGGGGGATTGTAGTGTCCCCAAGGCCAAGCCCCGTTGCAAATCATGATATATGAAATGAATTGTAAACATATTCTTTGGGTTGGTGAGCCAAGTTTTGTATAACTGGTAGGCTTATGTGTTTGTTAGGCTAGGGAGCCTAAGTGTTGAAGGCCAGGAGCCTGTTGATGTACTTGTATGTATGCAGAATGATTAATAAAATATAAACACCACCAGGTGCAGACCGACCACGATGAATGAGTGAAGGGGAACTGAGCGTCCACAGAGTGGGGAAGGAACTAGGGGCTGGAAGGAGGGAAAGGGGCTGAGTGTTGAGCCTAGGGGCTTAGGCCTGGAATAATATTTTAATATTATTTCCTAAAAAGCCATGTGCATATTATTTTATCCTAAGTTCCTAGAAAAAAGGAAAGGCGTGTACAGGGAGGCAAGCGGATGGAACGCATGTAGTTCCCAGGGTGACAAATGTCCACCCTGACACATGCAAATAAAACAGAAAGGAATAGCCATGGGGGGGAATCTCTCACATTTTCATTCGACCTGACTGCCCTGAGTAGGAGCTGGAGGAGTCAGTCTGCAAGAGACCTCGTGTATGTCTATTACAGAGAGGAAGCTTGTGTTGGGTGTTGAAGAATGCATGTTTACCCTTGTTCATAGCCGTGGAGTCTGTCTGTGAGAGAAAACCACTGTGTGCATTCCCTGAACGAAATGTCCATGTCAATTTCAGGAAAGAGTCTCTGTTTGCCCAGGAAAGGCTGAGCGAACTTGTGCATAGAACCCTGTTCAGAAATCTTGACCGTGAGTATATCCTGTGGTTGCTGAACCATTTCTTGGGAAGCCTATATCTATTGTCCCTGTGTTTGTTGTGGCACGCAGTTTTGGACTGCGTGAGGCTTGTTGGCCTGTGAGCAACTCTTTCCAGGTGAAAGAGTTTGCTGGGAAGTGGTTTCTTCCAGAGAGTTCCCAGCACCAGCTACGGGCTCTGAGACTTCCTGATCCGGTCTGTTGTCGAGACCCAGAGAGGGAGGTTAGCACCAATGGACTGTGCATGTGAAGGTGTATACTCTCGGGTGGAACAGGCATGTGGGGAATGAGAGTCTGGTAGTAGTGGGCGTAAGATGGAATCTTTGGGAAGAATCCTTCCAGATATTCTGGTGTTGTTTTCCCTGTAACCTCAGCCTAGCCTAGGATTCCTTACCCTAGGGTGGAGCTCAGTCCCAGCTCGGGGGTGACCCACTGTTAAGTTGAGGAGCAGTGCGGTCTACGGCTGGGAGGTTCGTGGAAGGTCTGCATTTGGTTGGTGGATTTTTCCATTGCTACAAGATAAGTATCGAATTATGTTCTTATCACATTTCCACATGATTGTGCTGTACATATTATCATGATTCCACTGTGTATATGAATTATCATGGAATGTTATGGATTGTTTAATCGTAGCAGTAAAATTATATGTTTTACTCTGAGACATTAAACATGTTTAATTACTGTTAAATGCATGTGGAATATATATTGGACTGTATGTGTTATGTAAATCTGCCACAAGTGTATACAGACTGTTACATAGTGTGCTAAAATCCTTGGTAATAAAAAAGGTACACTACAATCCTTCTTGAATGGTGTCTTAGAAGAAGATTTCTATGTGGATCAACCACTTGGATTTAAAGTCAAAGAGCATACGACCAAAGTGTATCGGCTGAAGAAGGCCTTGTATGTATTAAAGCAAGCTCCAAGAGCTTGGTACAACAAAATTGATACTTACCTGATCAAGAGTGGTTTCAAAAGAAGACAAAATGAACCAACTCTATACACCAAAGCAGATCAACAAGGTAAAATCATGATTGTCTGTCTTTATGTTGATGAAATGATATATACTAGAAATCTTGAGTTAACCAATTTTAAACATGCCATGCAATCTGAGTTTGAGATGACAGATCTTGGCATAATGAAATATATTTTGGGGATTGAGTTTGACCAATCAACCAAAGGGATTTTTGTCAGTCAGCAAAAGTATGCAACATACATCATCAAAAGATTATGCATGGAAGACTGCAATCCAACAAAAACTCCTATACCCCTAGGCACAAAATTGAGCAAGCAAGATGAAGGCCCTACAATGGATTCTACTTTGTACAAAAGTTTAGTAGGTTGTTTGTTGTATCTTACATCATCTAGGCCTGATATTATGTATGCAACCGACTTTGTTTCCATGTTCATTATAACATCCCCAGCATCCAACTGGGCTATGCCACATAAAAATTTCAAATTGTATACAAAATTAAAACATATACACATAGAAACTCTTGCATAACTTTATATATATAAAACTAAAAACAGAAAAATACATTCTGCAAATGCACAAATTCATACAGAATAATAATAAAAATACACATGCAGCACACACAGGAATAACCCATAAAAATAAACAAAAACATAATAATGCAGCATGTAATTTAACACACAATTGACACTTATCTTAGTAAAAATATCACCAACTGCGTGAAGACCTTCCACGAACCTCCCAGGCTTAGACCATGCTCCTCATCACTCTCAACAGTGGGTTACCCTCAAGCTAGGACTAAAATCCACCTGGGTAAAGGGATTCCTAACCAAGATAATGTATCTCAAACAACAGGAAAAACCTCGTCACAGGTGACAACTTGAACTAACATCCTATAGTCCCTCATTCCCCATATGCCTGTCCCACCCCGGGAAGTGTGCCCCTTATCTTCTCAACACTCCTTTGTCTTCCCCACTTCCTTTTCAGGGCTTAAGCAACATGCTAGACATGAAGTCTCAGAGCCCTGTAGATGCAGTTTGGCACCTTCGGGAAATCAATTCCCAACAATTTTCTCACCTAGAGAGAAATTGCTCACGGGCCTAACAACCCACCTCTTCAATATCCCACAGGCCTGACAACCCACTTCTTCAACCTAGTCTAGGATTCCCTTGCCTTGGGTGGAGCTTAGTCCCAGCTTGGGGGTGACCCACTGCTGAGTGTGATGAGCAGCGTGGTCTATGGATGGGAGGTTCATGGAAGGTCTGCATGTGGTTGGTGGACTTACTACATTTTCAAATATAAGTATATGCATGTGTTTAATTTCAATTAAAATGCATGTCTGTGATGATTTCAATATTATCATGTATTCCATTGTGATGATATTTACTGTTGATTCCATTAATTCTGTATGTTAGCAGTAATTATACGTTTACTCTGCTAAGCCATTAACTCCATTTAAATTTATACTACATAAGTGAGAATGTTTCCGTGCAGTATCTCTGCCCGACAAGTGGGTTGATGGTCAGGGACGTTACAATATGGTATCAGAGCCCCAGGTTTCAACGTTGAGCCTAGATGGGCCAGATAAGTGGTCTTTGGACCCAAGGTTTCGAGAGGAGATTGTGTTTGGAGGAATACTTTTGAACCTTAGAATGTTTTTGAGTGCCATCGGGTTACTTGGTTATGTATGAAGCTCAGGAGAAGTAGCGGTTGAATAAAACTGCAACCGATGTGGTATTTGACCACAGAGAGAAAGGGCACTCAACACTTGGGGTGTTGGAGCCGTAGGATCTGTTTAGAAGAAGGGAAAAACCTTTACGACCGTTATATCCAAAGAAGGTGCAGGGAGGATATCCAAGAAGCCTTTCAGGAGTTCGGTTGTCGGTAAAAGTAGGGTGCGTTTAGACACAAACCCTCAAAACCCGAATCTCTAAAGTCCCGAGAAGATATACACAATAGATCCGGGGAAAAGATCTCAACCATTCGATCAAGAAGAAGATCAGAGAGCAATTTTGGGAGTTTGACTGTCGGGAGAAGTGGGATGTGTTGATGCACAAACTCCCGAAGCCTGAAATCGCAAAATCCCAAAGAGATGAAGTAGTGGGTTAGGTTAACGTCACTTGGATGGATGTGAACCCGAGGGATGTGTTCCACATGCCAGTGGGCCCCAAAGGAAAAGTAGACTAGTGGGGCTGAATGGAATCACTTGAGGTAATGTGGGCCTTATTAAGTACAACATGTGTCACCACCCGGGTTGGTGACAACTCTGTTGTGGGGCCGGTAGCTAGAAAGGTCGGAAGTTCAGAAGTCGGGAGTTGGAGAGGGAAGCGAGTGTGAGAGCCTCTAGGACTGAAATCCTAAAACCCCAAAACCATGAAGTCTCAATTAGAGAACCTTGAGAACTAGCGCTTGGCCATGAACATGGTCACGTGCGGTGGGAGAACTGAGAGAAAGGAGCTAAGGCCTGAGTGCACTACAAAGACGAGTAGAACTTGGAAAATTCATGGAAACTGAACGTTTTCTTGAATCAAGTTGTTTATGAATGTTGTGGGATTTGTTAAGGAATAATGATATGACAAATTCTAGTTGTCTTCACGTTGTGTTTGAAGAAGTGTAACGAGTGCCAGAACCGTTTAGAGTTGTCACAGAGGGAAAATAAACAGGGAAAGCACATAATGCTTCCAGTTCCAAGAATGAAGCTAAAGGGATGGATGTTCATTTGGGATTTTAAGGATCGAACTCCAATGGCCATGGAAGAGATATATAAGGAAAGAAACATGAGGAAGATCATTTAATAATTGCAAAAGGATGCCCAAACCCGCTGAGCAAATAGCAAAAAACTCAGAAAATCTCAGGAAAAACAAGGAGAATTCAACATAAAGTTGCTAAAGAGTTTGGAGAGAATAGAAAAGAAGTTGGATAAGGAGAGTGACTCGAGCAGAACAAGGAGTCACCAGACTTCTGAGGGAAGAAGGTCAAGGAGTGTGGGTAGACACCATCATCACTCCCAAGTTTGCTCCAAGAGAAGGACAGACAATAGTTCAAGCCCATATCCTACTAGAAAGCACAGGAGATCTAGAGTGGATGAATTGAAGGGAGAGATGAACAATATTAAGCCTCCTACGTTTGATGGATAACATCGAAAGGAGGAAGATGTCGAGACATGGTTTCTTGGTATGAGGAAATACTTCCAACTACAGAATTATTCCTCTCATGTGGAAGGAAGAATTGTGATGTATCAACTGAAAGGAAAAACATCCATGTGGTGGGATCAACTTGTGCAGGTGCAACACATTAGAGAGAAAGATATCACTTGGAAATAATTCAAGAGGTATTTCGAGAAGAAGTATTTGACTAAGAGATATTATGACATAAATATGAAAGAGTTCTTTGAACTCAAGTTAGGCAGCATGACCATTGATGAGTATGAACGTAGGTTTTTGGAATTGTTGAAGTATGTTTCGTTCATCAAAGAAGAAACTGTCAAGATTCAAAGGTATCTGAGTGGATTGCCACCTTCCATCAGTGAGAAGATCCAATATGATGACCCTAATACCATGGAAGAAACAATAAGAAGAGAAAAATGCTTATACGAGCAGCAAAGAGAAAAGCCTACCTTTCGGAAGGCTTGGGATGAACAGAGGAAGTTCAAGAAAGAACAGAGGAAGAAGGGAAACAAACCTCCCTTTTTCAGAAACAATCCTCAAGGACAGCCATCATTTAGAGAGCTGATAATGACTGAAGTAGGGGAACAAAGGCCAAGACAGACACCCATTCAGTGTTGGGGTTGTCAGGGAAACCATAAGTACAGAGATTGTCCCCACAAAAATGGCAAAGTGAGAACTATCCATAATGTTCAGCAAGTTGAAAAAGTGGAGGACATGGGCAGTAGAATGCCAAGGATCTATGCAGCCCTGGACAACAATCAAGATGAATTTCAATCGCACATGATTGAAGTATAAGATATGATTAACAACCAACCATTACTATTTTAATTGATTCAGGGGCTAGCCATAGTTATGTATATCCTAGAGTGGTGGAAGGTTTTCATTTTTCGAGAAGCAAACATGAAAAGTCTTGGTTAATGCAGCTAGCTACAGGAACCAAGATAAAAGTCACTGCGTTAGTTAAGTGGATATGAAGGGACTGAGCACAAAGGATGAATTGAATATTCTTCCTTTAGGTTCTTATTAATTTCTAATTGGGATGGACTGGTTGGACCAGTACCATGCCATCTTGGAATGTCATAACAAGGCATTCACTTTCCTAGATGAGGAAGGGAATCGAAAAACAGTCCAAGGAATTCCCAGAGCTGTTGCTATCAGAGAAATCTCAGCAATGCATTTGAAGAAGTGCTATAGAAAAGGCTATCAAGTATTTGCAGTTCATGTGGAGGAAAAACCTAAAGATAAGGTGTCAAGTATTAGAGATCATGTGGTGCTAAAGGAGTTTGAAGTTGCATTTCAAGAGGTACTTGGATTACCCCCGAAGAGAGATATTGATTTCTCTGTAAACTTGATGCCTAGAGTAGCTCTAGTGTCGAAAGCTCCTTACAGAATCTGTACGCCAAAGCTGAAAGAGTTGCAATTGCAACTTGAATATCTTCTGAAGAAGGGGTACATATACCCAAGTGTGTCACCTTAGGGAGCCTCAGAACTATTTGTGAAGAAGAAGGATGGAACACTGAGGTTGTGTACCGACTTCAAACAATTGAACAAAGTGACTGTAAAGAACAAGTATCCTTTGCTGAGGATTGATGACTTCTTTGATCAATTGAATAATGCGAAGATATTTTCGAAGGTAGACCTTAGGTCAGGATATCACCAAGTAAGGATAAAGGATGAAGACATCAGCAAGACCGCCTTTAGAAAAAGGTATGGTCATTATGGGTTCACAGTGGTTCTGCTTGGGTTGTCGAACGCACCCGTTCTTTTTATGTGTCTGATGAATGGTGTATTCAAGGACTATCTAGACAAGTTTGTCATAGTCTTCCTGGATGACATTCTAGTGTATTCCAAGTCAGAGGAAGAGCTTGAGTAGCATCTAAGGATGGTGTTGCGGGTGCTAAGAGAACACCAACTGTATGCCAAGTTGAGAAAGTGCTCGTTTTATCAGAAGCAGATCCATTACTTGGGACATATTATCTCTAAGGATGGGATAGTTGTAGATCCTGAGAAGATTGAGGCATTAGAGGATGGTTAGTGCCAAAGAACATGACAAAAGTTAGATCCTTCATGGGATTATCTGATTATTACAGAAGTTTTATCGCAGTTTTCTCGAGGATAGCTCACCCTATCACTTCCTTGCAAAGGAAGGAGAATAAGTTTCAGTGGACAGAGGATTATGAGAAAAAATTTCAGCAATTGAAGCAACTATTAACCAGTTATCCAATATTTAGGATTGCAGATCCAGACGAAGATTTCATGGTATGAACTGATGCGTGCAAATAAGGACTGGGAGGAGTCCTCAGTCATAATGGATTCATAATTTTTTATGAATACAGAAAGTTGAAAGAGCATGAAAGGAACTATGCCACTCATGATTTGGAGTTGGCAGCCATAGTACACGGTCTAAAGAAGTGGAGGCACTACCTCATGGGAAGGAGGTTCGAATTGAGAACAGACCATAACGGTATGAAGTATCTGTTTGATCAGCCAACCTTGAATGCTAGGCAGAGTAGGTGGCTAGAGTTTCTGTGTGAGTATGATTTTGATATCAAGCATATCAAAGGAAGGAGAATAAAGTGGTTGATGCACTCAGCAGGAGAGTACACAAATTACATGCTACAACCATTATCATGTACCGAACTGATATAAATGGTAGAATTTTGGAAGCTACAAATGTGTATTTGCAGTACATGGAGCTGGTAGCAAAGCTACAACAAGGTGAGATGCCACAGAAAGTGGAAAATTATAAATTGGAAACAGATGGAACACTTCTGTAAAAAACAAAATTTATGTACCTAACGTCCAGGACTTGAAATGTATGATTTTTCATGAAATGCATAATGTGCCTTATGCAGGGCACCCTAGATATTAGAAAACCATGGAAGCAGTCAAGAAACATTACTTCTGTCCAGGTATGAAGGAGGAAATTTTTGAAAACATCGCCATATGTATGGAGTGTCAGAAGGTTAAAGCTGAGCACAAACACCCAGCAGGGTTGCTACAACCCTTACCCATTCCTGAGTGGAAGTGGGAGGTAGTGACAATGGACTTCATCACACGATTTCCCATAAGAGGAAAGTAGCATGATTCAATTATGGTGGTGCTGGACAAGCTTAGGAAAGATTCCCATTTCATTCCATCAAAGACTACTCACAAGGCAATAGATGTTGCCAACATCTTTATGAAGGAAATAACATGATTGCACAAAATCCCTAAGACAATTGTGTCTGATAGAGACCCAAAATTTACCTCAAATTTCTGGAAGGGGTTGTTCAAAGGATTTAGAATGAAGATGAACTTTAGAACATATTATCATCCTGATTCTGATGGATAGATAGAGAGGGTGAACAGAGTAATAGAAGACATATTGAGGATGTATGTGATGGACAAACCATCAAAATGGGAAGACTACCTGCATTTGGTAGAATTATCCTACAACAATGGGTATGAAGAATCATTGAAGATGAGCCCATTTGAAGCACTTTATGGAAGAAAGTGCAATACTCTAGTAAGTTGGGATAATCCAGCTGACAGGGTAGTAGTTGGGCCAGAGTTGCTCAAGGAAATGAAAGAACAAATGCTAAAAATTAATCATAATTTAAAGGCTTCCCAAGATAGGCAGCAAAGTTATGTTGATAAAAACAAAACCCACAGATAATTTAAAGTGGGCGATCATGTATTTTTGAAAGTAAAAGCCAATAGAAGTTCCCTGAAGGTGGGAAACTATGCCAAGTTGGCAGCTAGATTTTGTGGGCCATTTGAAATCCTAGAAAGGATTGGGCCAGTTGCATATATGCTTGCATTACCTGCATCCATGAATGTACATAACGTGTTTCGTGTTTCATTGCTTAAGAAATATATACCTGATGCTAATCATGTAATTGATTGGAATGTGATTCAAGTGGAGAAAGAAGGTGTCCTTCAAGTGCATCATGTGTGCATATTGGACCGGAAAAGAAAACAACTCTGGAATCGAGCCATAAGGCTTGTAAAGGTCCAGTGGACCTAGTATGGTCCTGAGGATGCGACGTGGGAGCATGAGGATGTTGTTAGAAAAACAGGACCGTGGAGAAATAAAATAAAACAAATGAGGAAAGAAAACACAGAAGATACACAATACAATAGAGACACGGATTTACGTGGTTCACCCAGTGTGGGCTACGTCCACTAGAGAAATTGCCAGGTCCTTCCTTTATTATTATCCAGCATATGAAGGGATACAACCTACAACAAACCCGTTGTAACTTCCTCTTCTTTCTCTCACAGTCTCATATCTCATAATACAATATTCACCATAAACCATAGCCACAATACATTTCCCTCATAAAAGAGGGTTGCCTTCTAGGGAAAAAAACCATAACATAATCTCTATCGTTAGATCTGCGACCTTATAATGAACGATCTAGATTTACAATGAAATTACAATATACATTTACAAGGTAATTTTTCCTTCGGGGGCTTCGCCCAAACCCCACTGGGGGCTCGCTTGCCCCCAGACCCCCCAGCTGGGGGGATAGCCCCCCCGGACCTCGTAGAGGGGGTACCCCCCNCACCCAGTGTGGGCTACGTCCACTAGAGAAATTGCCAGGTCCTTCCTTTATTATTATCCAGCATATGAAGGGATACAACCTACAACAAACCCGTTGTAACTTCCTCTTCTTTCTCTCACAGTCTCATATCTCATAATACAATATTCACCATAAACCATAGCCACAATACATTTCCCTCATAAAAGAGGGTTGCCTTCTAGGGAAAAAAACCATAACATAATCTCTATCGTTAGATCTGCGACCTTATAATGAACGATCTAGATTTACAATGAAATTACAATATACATTTACAAGGTAATTTTTCCTTCGGGGGCTTCGCCCAAACCCCACTGGGGGCTCGCTTGCCCCCAGACCCCCCAGCTGGGGGGATAGCCCCCCCGGACCTCGTAGAGGGGGTACCCCCC
>SNQJ01S0054501.1:93648-125394 GCA_010110895.2 Picea sitchensis | reverse complement strand
TTCATAGAGTTAAATATTGTTTATTTGTTTATTTTAAAATTAAAATAAATAAAAGAAGAATTACAAATAAACTACAAATTGAATCCACTTACATCATAACAAAATAGAGGTTGGAAAAAATATCCAAATATAGAGATAGGTTGATCCATGTCGAAGTAAGTTGTGATGACCATAAATATGGCATACTCAATACATATCCAAGCTTAAAAGGGTCATAAATATTTATAAATGAAGCTAAATTAAGGAAGGAAGTTTAAAAGGTAAAAAGACAAGAAGGAAGGAAAATGAACAATAATTAGAAACAAAAAACTCTCTTTTTTTTTTTGGTAAATAAAAGAGCACAAAAATATATTCACATCATTATGTGTCTATACAAAAACATGATTTTGCCACCTTTCCCGCCACAGCAGGAAACCAGGACAGGTGGCCATCAAACATGTCTGAAACTATAACTGAAATGGTTCGGACAAAAAAAGAGCAGAGTGTTCTAATGTGCAGTGGCCATGACCGACTCTCTTACAAGGCATGATAGAGAATTTTAATTCTCCGTGGAAATGACAAAAGAAAAAAGAAACCATGAAACCTGGGAGCTAGCTTGGACTCGGTCATCCATGAGCGTTGTAGGCTGGGACAAAGAGTTGTCCACAGGTTGTACATATTTTGATAGCTGGAGCAGTTGTCATTGTGTCCATCAAGAGGTCCAAGCGTTGTCCCAAGAAGTTCTGGATATAGGCATGTTCATCCATTTTTTTATGTAGCTCAAAG
This sequence comes from Picea sitchensis, assembly GCA_010110895.2. Lineage (NCBI taxonomy): Eukaryota > Viridiplantae > Streptophyta > Pinopsida > Pinales > Pinaceae > Picea > Picea sitchensis. The sequence goes on along the minus strand of SNQJ01S0054501.1, from coordinate 124,629 downwards.
ATGAGTTGAATGTACTCCTCTGCGAATCGAAGTGGGGTCGACAAAGGCGATTCATCCATCATATCGATGACCATTTCTTATGTTTTGTCTATTTCTTTAGCTGCGTACCCTGCGTCCGCTATATCCACTTCATTCATTGTGCCATATTCATCCACCGTGGACATTACATTCAAGGGAGTCTCTTGTCAGCTAGGGAGAATCTCTTCCTCCACTATGCAAGAGCTAGTGCCAAAGAAGTGGTCGTGAGAGCAGGTGCTTGGAGGGTCAATTACTAGACTATCGTTGAGTGGGGGGGTAGAATTCATGGGAGGGGGCATTTATTCCATGGAAGGACCACTACCAAGATCAATGGGGAATGGTTTTGCATGAGACGACTGTACATGATGAGGTAAAGATGGGTGGGGGGGAGAGGATTGCATCTAGTGTAGGCATTGTAATACAGTGGGCCTCTCCTAGATTTTCCTTGCTCCCTAGGCATGTTATTGGCTTGGAGAAATTGAACCAGAGAAGGCAATGGTGGGCGCAGAGTAGCGAAGCTGTGTAGGATCTAGCGAAGGCCATGGAGCATACAAGTTGAGTTCTAGGGAGGAATTAGAGAAGCTTGCAAATTGACATGAGCGGGATCCATTAGGGTTGAGGTGACTGCAATCCCGGTGCAGGTACACCTGGCCTGGTTCGCACATGACTCTCTTAAATTACCTCGAGGTGCCCATCACACCTCCATTGAATCACAGTGAATGTGAGTCATTCAAGTTGGGGGGACGAGAGGATGGCGGCAGGGATTAATACCTACTTATGTTGTTCGGCACCACATGGATCCCACTTCCTAGCCATTTGTCACCCCATCCAGGGGACCCAAAAAATATTGTTAGGATAAAGATGAGAATGATAATAATAAATACAAATCTGGGGTAGATAAATAAAATTCTAAAAAATTACAAGTAATCTATTGCCTTCTTAAGGTACGATACACCAATTTGTCTTAGTGAACGCTAATATCATCATCACCAATTTATTATTCTCTCCTTAATTTAAATTATCTTAATACCTTTTATTAATTTGTATTTCTAAGCAATGAAATTCTATTGCATTTATATATATTATATATAAAAAAATATTTATTCTAACTAAAGTTTCAACGATGGGTTAAATATTGTTTATTTATTTAATTTAAATTAAAAAATTTCTTTAATGTTGTTGGATAAGCCCTTACAAAATCATAGGAATAAACTTCAAGAATAAATGTAGCTTCACTGACATCGTCATACTGCAGGTGTAGTAGGTGTGTAGTAGGTGGTAATTTAAATATGCTTCCGTAGGAGTTCTCTAGAGGATTGATTTCATAGTGAATTAATTCATAAATTGCCAATAGGAAGAGGAGGAGGAGTTTCTTTTGCATTGTGAGCTATGAAAGGGGGTTGCTAGCAATTGATCCTAATGGCTAAGGTTATATCATTATAAGGGGATTATTATCCAACAATTTGGATAAAAGCGAGTGCTCATGATCATGTTTACTCATGGGAGATTTTGCACCTATTCCCATCACAATGAATTATCTTATTTTTCTCTAGGATTTTTATATTCATCATAATTATTGAGCACTCAATATTGATGTTATTGTGAGTTGTAATGTGTTTGTCTTGAATTTTTGTTGTAAAATTTGTATGGAATGGTTTTTTAATGAATCTATTTTCCTACATTTAGTTTCTTTTAACATTATATCCAATTCAATGTTATATATGTGTAATGCATTTATAGAGGATAATATAGAGTAGTTATGGAGGTACCCAAGTGGAAAATGATTGTAATGTGGCCATAATAATGGGATAGTCACAATATGTAATTAAAAATAAATAATATAATAATAAGTGGTAGTTGGCATAATACCCCTAGGAATACTCATGAGAAACTAAAAATACACATGAGTATCATTGTGTTGGATATGTGTTGAATTGTATTGTCCTGTAACAAGCATGACTTGTTGTGTGATTCCTTCCATAAGGAGTATTTTATGGTGTTACCCTATCTCAAGGCTTCTTCTCTCTATATTGTTTGCGTTGTGCATGGTGGATGCTTTGGTATATTTGGTATTTAAGTTTTATTTTTGAATTTTTATGGTGGATACTCTCTATAAATTTGAAGTTTTACTACAATTGTAATTATAACTCTTTATTGGTTATGAAGTTTGAGGATTTTTAAGCACAAAGTGAGATTTGTTTTTCTTATTTTTTACACATTTTTATGGGAAAAAGAGGACGACAATATTGATGTATATTTATGAAACTTTATGTGAATAAATTGAAGATACAAGACATATATTTCAATTCCTCTAAAAAAATAACTATTTGAGAAGAAAAATCATCCAAAACAGAGTACATGAAGTGGAGGTATTGTTAATTCGAAATATGTAATCTTTCAGGCTTTTTTCCAGTTACCGTCAGGGATTTTGAAGATTGGATATATTTTGATAGAGTGCACATATTTTAGTACAAACAATTTCATTATATTTATATATTCCATGGAATTATATAATTAGGTTCATAACATGATCTAGATTTAGGAGAAGAACAAACTGATTAACATAATGAATACAATAAAAACAGAGATAGAAAGAATAACAAAAATATCCAATGAACAATATCTTCTATTAAATAATGAAATAGGTTGAAACTGTAAAATTGCAGAACTGAAACTTGCTCAAATGGTGGTAGATATCTTTCAGAAGAGATGTGGTTACTATGCACATCTTTCTGAGGAGAATGGATTACAATGAGGATCCAGAGGTCCTTTTCATATTACTCATGAATGCCAAAACCCTAGACATCCAAAAACCTAACCCTAGAAAGTGAAACGCCAAAAGCCATGTACGCCCTATGGGTAAGTTGGTTTAATTTGGTACCTCAACTTCCTAGGGTCATAAATTTTTCATATGACCTCCCTTTTAGGTGCGTGATAGCCCATTGGAAAGGTCTTTCAGAGAACTAAACATTTTGTTGTCAGAATCTGACTACGTCTAAATTTTGACTGTGCCGCGTGAAAAAAACAACATTTAGGGCCCCAAAACAACCCTGTAAGTACAACAAGATGTGTTGACATGAAAACATACAAAATAATCCATTTAGATTAGGTGAGAGGCCACCCATATCCACCTGGAGAATGTGTGAGGCTTCAGACATCCCCATAAGTGTAGAACTCAGAATTATAAAGCAGTACAAAAATATGTGATGAATCAAAATGGACACGAGGAGCCAGTTGGAATAGGTGGGTGGCCACCAATATCCACCTGGATCAATCCTCCCCCCTTAGGAATAAATGGTCTCCATTGCATTGAGTTCCCCCATCATGTGAGGAAACTGTTATTAGATTTGGCCCTGGGTGAGCGACTTGCCTTGTTGTAAGAGTTTCCTTGCCTTGAAAACCTGATAAAGTTGGATCTTCTATTGGCGAGTGACCTTGACATGTGTGTCCACTATATGATCGATGGATGTTTGTTCCATTTAGTCAAGGTTGAGCTTAGTTGGTGTCAGTTTTTCGACAATCTGAGAGGTGTCAAATAATAGTGGAAAATATGGTCGAAGGAGGTCCACATTGAATATTGGATGCAAACCAAGGAAGGGTGGAGTGTTGAGCTCAAAAGAATTGCTACACATAGCCTTGGTGATAGTGTAAGGATCATAAAGAAGGGGGTGAATCTTTTTATGGGGCCCAGTTAGACGTTCCTTCTGCTAATGTAACCAGACTTTGTTGCTAACCTGAAACTGGTGTGGTACCCTATGCTTATCATGGCACTGATTGTACTTAGCATTAGATTTATGAAAAATCTCCTGGACCTGTTGGCGGATGGGTTGAATCTGCTCAATGAATCTAGTGGCTTTGTTGATCATAGACTGATAAGGGGAAGAGTGTGTATGTATAGTGGCAAGAGGAAGTTCAACATCAATGGGTCCCAAGGGTTGGAATCCCAGACCCACCTGAAATGGGCTATGGCCGGTGGAACTATGGAGAACCCTGTTGTAACTATTTTGGACATATGGGAGACTCTCGTCCCATGTGTTAGTAACAATTGTGGTATCGGAATTTCAAAGGGTAAGAGAGCCGAGACCTTTCGAGTCTCGAAAGACCGATGGGATCCTAGTCGTTGAACTTGGCGGGACACGCGTCAGACATCAGAAGGAGGGTTGAGTTTTCAGTTCATCGGAGGATCGTAGTTTCTGGAGACAGAGAGTTCTGACATGAGTGAATCGCGATGCGCGATTTCCCGATTGAATCAAAGCTGTCCGTCAGCCGAGGCACATGGCGAGAGATCCCGCAGAGTCGGGGATCGGAGAACCGAAAGTCCCATGCACATGATAGCGGGAATCGCGATATCCCGATATGCGATTTCCCGACGGAGCTACGGATCGTAGTGGAGGACAGGTGTCAGAAGAAAAATACTTGTAGGAAGACGGCGTCGAGTGGCATCAGCATATCGCAAGCTTGGAGGTTCGCGGGTTAGGACTGCTAAGATTTGTATGCAGAATTGCGAGATCGCGAAAAGCGATATTCTGGCAATCGTCGGATTAGCATGTGGGACCTCAAGAGCAAAATGGAATACAGATGGCAGGCTGTCGCGAGTCTCAAGGACTTGTGCATCGAGACATCGAAAGTGCCGAAGCCCCAACAGAGATTAAACTCCAGTCATAGAGAGGTGGTCATATGGTCCATAGAGTAGCCGGGAGGGTTAACCCATAGGAGGAGGAGCTCATCGCATATCGGGATATCGGGGATCCCAGAGGCAAGGAACTCACGCACCTCAAATTCATGAATCCCGAATCCCCGAAAACCCGAAGCCTCATCACACACCTCCTCGCCGCCATGTCCATCCCCATGTCATGCCAAGTCATATTCTCTTCCCAGCCCCTGTGTCTTGTCCACCCGGCTCATGCACTTCAAAGCTCGTGAATCCTGCCACGTACATTTTCCCTATCATTTTCCCTCTGCCCATCCATCCACGTGGCCTCTCCTCATCCCATATCCGCATCGAGCGTGTCCAACTACCCCTGCCTGGTCACCATCCGTCCATCACTTTGTGTCAAGTCTCCTAGTCATCACGAGGGCCTCCATGTCCTGTTGATACAGAGTCGACCGGGTCATTCCCGATCTCAGTGAAGCAGTTACTACAGTAGTTAATGGTGGTTGAACATCGTTTCCTCCATAAATGGAAAGCCCGGAAATGACTGTAAGCTTGTCAATTCATTTGCAGGTCCTTTGGAACGCGATTGCGTCTGACTAAAGTCCACAACTGCCCGGAGACTGCAGGCGCAGTAAGCATACAGACGTAATGTCTTCAATTCCATGTCTCGATTTCGCTTCCAGTATTTTTGTTCCAAGTATATGTAGGCATTTTAGCCATTTTGGAAGGGATGGATGGTTGAGTTGAGCTCCCGGCTGTAAAGTTTTAATGAAGCATTGTTGTTCTGGTTATGTATGAGCTTTGGAGACTTCTTGCCTTATGGATGCCAGTTTCTTTCATATCTTTGTTTACACTATGTGAGAGAAGCTCGGAATTGGAGGATCCAGTCAAGTTGTAGCTATTATAGGATGATGTTGTAATGGATCACTGTAATAGTTACGGAGCCTCTAGTCAGTTTCTATGATTTCTTTAACGCTGAACGACTTGGAATTGGAGGATCCAGTCAAGTCTCCTTTCAGTTCCTTGAAGCCCTGAACCAGGAGGATCCTGCTTTCAGATTTTTTCCCCTACAAACCGTTGCAAGCCTGACGCCCAGAGCTGTTTGTTCACTTTCTCCTAATTCTTCCACCTGTTCAACTTTAAATCAACCCACTGGCTGAAGTTGGGATTCCAGACCTCCTTCGTTCTTTACGTACCAGACTCAGTCCCTGAGTGAGAATGATACCTCCTAGAGTCATTATCTCCATCTGATCACCCTTTATAAACAAATCGTGACATTAAACTGATGGGTGTCGGGCTCTGCTCCTGCAAGCAATCCAGGAGTGACTTCCGACGCTAACATTTCTGGTGCCATTGTCGGGGACGGAATTGAAGATTTTCCCAGGGTAGAACGACATTGAGCCTCTGAATCCGAAGGTGCATCAGATCATCGGAGCCTTTCCAGATTTCTAATTTGCACCTGGCGACTCCATTGTGACGACTTCGTTGGGGAGAAACTACTATGTTAATTGTGTCTTTCAGAGGCAGGCATACACGGTCTCACCCACAGCTGCCTCTAGCTACGCCTATAACAGATCAAGAGGCGGTGCTCAGAAAGGGAAAGGTCTCTGAAGAAGAAGCGTCCATCACCAAGCCAGGTAATCCACCATATCCTTCTGTTGGAGCTCCTTTTTCTCCTCCTCAGTCATTTGACAGACTTGTCTCTGCAGTTCCCCGTTTCTTAAATTTTGGGAGTGTTCCTGTTGAGTTTTCCTCTCCTGGTCTGGGACCAGAAGGACAAGACTTTGCCACTCCCCTCTCCTTTGAAGTTGTACCTTGGCGTAGACCCATGACCTCAAAATATTTCCCCAGTCCTACACAGGGAGGAGAACCTGCCGACTGGAGCTCGGTAGCCTGTTCCTTGAATCACCTCTTGTTTCCCACCCCAATCCGAGATTTACTCCCGCTAGCCCCTTCGTGAACTCCTTCTCCTGCCAGCTCTCCTCCACCTAACATTCCTATGGCCAGTGTTAATCCCCCTATGACTAGGATGGAGGCCATTATAGCCGCTAGGTATGCTCCCCTCGTGCTACCGCAACCTCTCAACGCCCTCCCAGCAGATGGTTACCTCAAACAGCTACCCAAATTCACGGGTGAGGGGGACGTGACTGCAGATGAGCACCTAGAAGCCTTTTACAGCTTCACATATGACAATGTCATCATGCATGCAGACGTATGGATGAGGATTTTTGTCCACAGTCTCCAGGGAGAGGCTAGAAAATGGTTCAAGGCCCTGCCTCCTGGATCCATTGATGGGATCGAAGCTTTAGATAATGCCTTTTTGAGACAGTGGGGAGATAAGAAAGACTTCATGTATTACATGACAGAGTTTAGTTCTTTGAAGAGAAAGGAAGGAGAGTCCGTCTCCGATTTCTCCAAGAGATTTAATAAAATGTACAACAAAATCCCTGCTGAGATAAAACCCTCTGAAGCTTATGCAAAGATTACTTATGCCAGCGCCTTTGATCCCGATTTCTGCCTCTTCTTGAGGGAAAGAAGGGCCACTACTCTGGCTCAGATGCAAGATGCAGTCGTGGAAGTAGAGTCTAATATATTGGCTATTGATCGACTCAGGCATGCCGCTGGTAGGAACATATCTAGGCAGAGGCCTGAAGCTGCCACATCTAGTTCTTCTCCTCTGTCCTTACAGGCAGATGAGACAACTAGAATGCTAGAATCGCTCGCTTCCAAGATAGAAAGGTTGGAATTAGAGGGGAAGCCCATATACAGAAATCCCCAGAACTTTGATAATAGAGGTTTCAGACGAGCTGATAACCATGGACAACGGGCCTTCCCGAGGGAACAAAAAGACAGAGAAGACCAGAGAATTCAGGCCCCTTTCCAGAACAACTTCGTGGCCGACAAGGAAGGAAGAGAAACAGATGAACTTGACCCTGAAATTCACTACTTAGAAGACACTCCTCCTTTTCCTCATCTCACTCAAACTGCTGACGAGGAGTCTCTCATGGATAGTCAGCTAAATGAATTGAGTAAGGGAGATAAGGTTAGCGGCGGCCGAGGCAGGTACAACCTGAGGTCCGATAGAAAGACAACAGCACCTGATATTCCTGAGCAGCCCACTAGAGCAGAAAGGCCTGCTAACGCAGCAACAGCTGGTCACAGAAGTAAGAAGGCCCAACCTCTCTCTCCTGTTGTCCATAATCATGTTCCTGAAGTAAAAGAAATTCCAAAGCCTACATCTTCTTTTAACTTCAAGAATGAGATCCAAAAGATCAGGATCCTTGTGCCCCTCACTGAGCTGATTAAACATGATGAATTCAAGAAGCGTTTCTCTGAGCTCTTATAGTCTAAAGCCTCAGGTCTTCCTGCAGATTCCATNCCTAGGTCCCATGGTCGAAGACAGAGATGATTCATCCCCTCCTTTCTACACCTCCTTGAACATACATGACAAAGTGCTTCACAACTTCTTGATCGATTCGGGGGCCTCACATAACCTCATGCCCAAAACTGTCATGGAAGAGTTAGGACTAGAATTTACCCGAGCCTATCATGACCTATATTCCTTTGACTCCAGAAGATTCCAGTGTCTTGGAGTGATCAAAGACCTGGTGGTGACCTTGTTTCAGCTTCCCATGAAGAGTGTGGTCATGGATATTGTAGTAGCTGACGTTCCCCCCAAGTTCGGTATGCTATTTTCAAGATCTTGGATAAAAAGACTGGGGGGAACCTTGCAGATGGACCTCACATATGCTAATATCCCAGTGTTTGGAGGAGAGCATAGAAGACTATACAGAGAAGCCCAACTGGCCTACATAATCAGTGATGAGGCCAACCCTACCAACCATCCCATTTTCGCTTTTGACACTGACTTAGGTTCCAGTGTGCTTCAACTCACTCATGCTCTTGAACCTCCTCTTAAACTCGGAAAGTAGCCCATCATTTCACCTAAGCTTCATCCCTCCATCACCCCAATCTAGAAAATGTTCTTTCATGGAGCCTATTCCCGAGAAGGCGCTGGAGCTGGAGTAGTGTTTGTGTCGCCTGCTCAAGAAACCATATCTCTGGCATACAAATTAGAATTTGAAGCTACCAACAATGTGGCAGAGTATGAGGCNGGGAATACAGGAGGTAGCAATGTTCGGCGATGCAGAGTTGGTGGTTCAACGGGTCAAGAACGCTTATCAAGCCAAGCATCCTCGACTTAGAAGCTACATAAATGAGGTATGGGACTTAGTTGATAGTTTCTTATCACCATTTAACATTTCTTTCATCCCAAGAGAGGAGAACACCTTGGCAGATTCCTTGGCTGCATCGGCTAGCAATTTCAAAGTACCCTTGCCACCCAAACTGAGGTATGATGTGGAAGTGAAATACAGGCCCTCCATACCTGACAATGTCAAATATTGGAAGGTATTCGAGGATGATCTTGAAATCAAGAAGTTCTTGGAGACTGTTGAGGCATTTTCAGAAATGCACATAGACCAAGACGCCGTCTCGGAGGAAGAGTTCGATGAAGGTAATTTTCTGAGTAAGATTGCAGGGCGTGACATTGTACAACTGCCCAGCAACCATATTCCCAAAGGATTGGTTCCTTTGGAAAGGATTTTTGATGGAAATGATGTGTCAGTGAAAGAACAAGTCTCAGAGGGGGACGTTGGTACTATTCAGTGCAACATTGGAACCGAAAGTAAGCCCAAGTATGTCAAATTGTCAAGAGATCTGACAGAGGAGCAGAGGTTCAAATACAACGGACTTTTGAGGGAATTTGCTGATGTTTTCGCCTCGACCTATGAAGACCTCAAAACCTATGACACCTCTATCATCGAGCATAAGATCCCACTAAAGGAGGAAGCAAAGCCATTCAGGCAGAAGCTGAGATAGATAAATCCCATGCTACTGCCTATCATGGAGAGGGAAGTGAAGAAGCTGCTTCAAGCTCAGATCATCATTCCACTGATATTTTCAGAGTGGGTGGCCAACTTGGTGCCAGTAAGGAAAAAGAACGGAGAAATCCGACTCTTTGTAGACTTCAGAAACCTGAACAGGAGTTCACGGAAGGATAACTACCCCTTGCCAAAGATGGAACATATACTGCAGAGGGTGTAAGGAGCTTCCAGGATGTCCATGATTCATGGTTTCTCTGGCTATAATCAGGTCTCTGTTCTGCCTGAAGACAGAGAGAAGACAACATTCACCACTCCGTGGGGCACATTCATGTATGCCAAGATGCCATTCGGACTAATGAATGCAGGGGTGACATTCCAGCGTGCCATGGACATAGCTTTCGATGGGGAAAGAGATAAATTCATGGTCGTTTATCTGGATGACATCACAGTATTCTCAAAATCTGATAAAGAGCACTGTTGTCATCTCAGGAAAGTTTTCCTTAAATGCAGAAAGTTTGGTATTTCATTAAACCCCAGGAAATCTCTGTTTTCCATGAGCGAAGGAAAGCTACTTGGCCACATAGTATCAGCAGAAGGAGTCAGGATTGATCCCAGCAGAGTTGAGGCGATACAAGCCTTATCAATCCCGAGATCTAGAAAGGAGGTCCAATCTTTCCTCGGTAAAATTAATTTCCTAAGGAGGTTTGTGCCTAACTTTGCTGAGGAAGTAAAGCTAATATCATCCATGCTAAAGAAAGAGAATGAAGTAAGGTGGACCCCTCAATCGCGGCGTTCCTTTGAACAAATCAAGAAGGCCCTGACTGAAGCTCCTGTGCTTATCAGTCCTAACTACTCAAAGGATTTCTTTATTTTCTCCTTTGCCTCGCCTGACACAGTAGTTGTTGTTCTATTACAGAAAAATAACAGTGGGTTAGAACAGCCTATTGCTTACTTCAACCAAGCATTGAGGGATGCCGAAGTCAGGTATGACACTATGGAGAAGCAATCTTATGCTCTAGTGAAAGCTCTCAAAGCCTTCAGAACCTACATCCTGCAGTAAAAAATCATCGCCTACGTCCCCTCGGCTGCTGTTAAAGATATTCTTATTCAGCCTGACATAGACGGGAGAAGGAGCAAATGGATAGCCAAAATCCTGGAGTTCGACCTGGAAATAAGGCCCACCAAATTGATCAAAGGGCAAGGTTTATCCAAGCTGCTGGCTGAAGAAAATTGTCGAGCCTTGGGGATAAGTTTCATCAATGAATGCTCGGGTATTCAGTAGGATCGACTGTCTAACATAGATCATCAAAAGGAGCCCCCATTGGCTCAATGTCCTTGGTATAAGGATGTCATATACCTTTTGCAGGAGCTGTGACCTCCAGACGGCCTGCAAAAAAGCAAAGCAAGAGATCTAAAGCTCAAAGCAGTCAGGTACTACCTAATCGATCAAGCGTTATATTGGAAATACCCTCTGGGAGTGCTTTTAAAATGCCTTAGTCCACCAGAGGCTGAGATGATCATGGATGAATTTCACAGCGGTCTATGTGGAGGGCACCATTTCTAGAGAGCGACAGCCCACAAAATCCTCAGGGTTGGGTACTACTGGCCTACCGTATTTACTGATGTCTGCAAAGGGGTCTGAGCCTGCATCAAATGTCAAAAATTTGCAGGAAAGCAGTAGCTCCGGTCTCTGCCGTTAAATCCGGTGGTGGTTTCAGGGCCTTTTCAGCAGTGGGGCCTAGATTTCATTGGAGAAATTCACCCTCCCTCCAGTGGGAAGCACAGGTGGATCTTGACTACTACAGATTTCTTTACCAAGTGGATTGAAGCTATTCCCACAAGGAGTGCTTCTCACAAGGTAATCATCGGATTCTTGGAGGACCTCATCACAAGGTTCGGCTGTCCAAATAAGATTGTCATCGATAATGCAGTCGCTTTCAGGTCTAAGCCATTGACAAAGTTCTGTGAACAGTTCGGGATTAAGTTGATTCACTCCACCCCGTATTACCCACAAGGCAATGGTTTAGCAGAGTCCTCCAACAAAAGTTTAATAAGAATCATCAAAAATATGTTGGAAGACAACCAAAGGGCTTGGAACTCGAAGCTTAAATTCGCCCTATGGGCTGATCGGGTGACTACAAAGAGAGCTACAGGTCTATCCCCTTTCCAGTTAGTCTACGGAGCCGAAGTCATTTTCCCTTCTCAGCTAGCCACCCCTGTAGCGAAATTCCTCCAGGACTATCAGGAGGATCCTGATGACATGATCAGAAGGATTCATCAGCTAGTAGAGGTCCAGCAGACTAGGGAGTAGACAGTGAACAAAATTCAGAACCATCAGCAAAGGATCAAGCAGGTTTTCGACAGGAAAGCCAAGAAGGAGTGATTCCAGATAGGAGACCTGGTACTGAAATGGGATGCTCCTAAACAAGATAAGGGCAAACACATCAAGTTTGAAACCCTGTGGATTGGGCCTTTCAGAATCTCTGAGGTTTTCTCAAACAACACATACAGGTTGCGAGATTTGGAAGGCGTAGAAGTTTTTAGTGGCCCAGTGAATGGGCATTTCCTAAAAAAATGTTTTGCTTGAGTCTCAGATGACTCTTTTGTTTGTAAATATTGTCCTTTTGTTTCTTTGATTCGTTTTCATTTTTTACTTTTGCGGCCTAATAATGACTCCATAGCCCAACAGAGAGGCGACTGGAAGTGCAGAAGGAGTTCTTAGAGCATAACAGGGACGACTCTATCCCCCATGAAGCCTAATGTTAGTAACAATTGTGGTATCAGAATTTCAAAGGGTAAGAGAGCCGAGACCTTTCGAGTCTCGAAATACCGATGGGATCCTAGCTGTTGAACTTGGCGGGACATGCGTCAGACATCAGAAGGAGGGTTGAGTTTTCAGTTCATCGGAGGATCGAAGTTTCTGGAGACAGAGAGTTCTGACATGAGTGAATCGCGATGCGCGATTTCCCGACTGAATCAGAGCCGTCCGTCAGCTAAGGCACATGGCGAGAGATCCCGCAGAGTCGAGGATCGGAGAACCGAAAGTCCCATGAACATGACAGTGGGAATTACGATATCCCGATACGCGATTTCCCGATGGAGCTACGGATCGTAGTGGAGGACAGGTGTCAGAAGAAAAATCCTTGTAGGAAGACGGCGCCGAGTGGCATCGGCGTATCGCAAGCTTGGAGGTTCGCGGGTTAGCACTGCTAATATTTGTATGCAGAATTGCAAGATCGCGAAAAGCGATATCCTGGCAATCGTCGGATTAGCATGTGGGACCTCAAGAGAAAAATGGAATACAGGTGGCAGGCTGTCGCAAGTCTCAAGGACTTGTGCATCGAGACATCGAAAGCCCTGAAGCCCCAACAGAGATTAAACTCCAGTCATAGAGAGGTGGTCGTATGGGCCATAGAGTAGCCGGGAGGGTTAACCCATATGAGGAGGAGCTCATCGCATATCGAGATATCGGGGATCCCGGAGGAAAGGAACTCACGCACCTCAAATTCGTGAATCCTAAATCCCCGAAAACCCGAAGCCTCATCACAGACCTCCTCGCCGCCACGTCCATCCCCATGTCATGCCAAGTCATATTCTCTTCACGGCCCCTGTGTCTTGTCCACTCGGCTCGTGCACTTCAAAGCTCGTGAATCCTGCCACGTACATTTCCCCTATCATTTTCCCTCTGCCCATCCGTCCACGTGGCCTCTCCTCATCCCATATTCGCATCGAGCGTGTCCAACTACCCTTGCCTGGTCACCATCCGTCCATCACTTTGTGTCAAGTCTCCCAGTCATCACAAGGGCCTCCATGTCCTGTTGATATAGAGTCGACCGGGTCATTCCCGATCTCAGTGAAGCAGTTATTGCAGTAGTTAATGGTGGTTGAACATCATTTCCTCCATAAATGGAAAGCCCAGAAATGACTGTAAGCTTGTCAATTCATTTACAGGTCCTTTGGAACCGATTGGGTTTGACTGAAGTCCATGACTGCCCGGAGACTGTAGGCGCAGTAAGCATACAGACGTAATGTCTTTAATGCCATGTCTCGATTTCGCTTCCAGTATTTTTGTTCCAAGTATATGTAGGAATTTTAGCCATTTTGGAAGGGATGGATGGTTGAGCTGAGCTCCCGGCTGTAAAGTTTTAATGAAGCATTGTTGTTTTGGTTATGTATGAGCTTTGGAGACTTCTTTCCTTATGGATGCCAGTTTCTTTCATATCTTTGTTTACACTGTGTGAGAGCAGCTCGGAATTGGAGGATCTAGTCGAGCTGTAGCTATTATAGGATGATGTTGTAATGGATCATTGTAATAGTTACGGAGCCTCTAGTCAGTTTATGTGATTTCTTTAACGCTGAACGACTTGGAATTGGAGGATCCAGTCAAGTCTCCTTTCAGTTCCTTGAAGCCCTGAACCAGGAGGATCTTGCTTTCAGAGTTTTTCCCCTACAAACCGCCGCAAGCCTGACGCCCAGAGCTGTTTGTTAACTTTCTCCTAAGTCTTCCACCTGTTCAACTTTAAATCAACCCACTGGCTGAAGTTGGGATTCTAGACCTCCTTCGTTCTTTACGTACTAGACTCAGTCCCTGAGTGAGAATGATACCTCCTAGAGTCATTATCTCCATCTGATCACCCTTTATAAACAAATCATGACATTAAACTGATCGGTGTCGGGCTCTGCTCCTGCAAGCAATCCAGGAGTGACTTCCGACGCTAACACCATGTACGAGGATGCTTAGAATTGTACATGCACAAGATGTGCACAATCATCCCATTAACAACCTTAGTTTGGCCATCGGTTTGCGGGTGGAAAGCAGTGGATTTTGTGAACTTGATGTCCCACAAAGAACATAGACTAGATGAAAAGGTGTTGAGGAACCTATTGTCTCGGTCGGAAATGATGGTTTGTGGTATCCCAAAGTGGACCCAAACTTGTTCGAAGAAGATCTTGGTAGTATCTACCACTGTGACATTCTTCTTACAAGCTGTGAGGATGGCCATCTTAGAAAACCTATCAACGACCACAAACACGTAGTCATCTTCATGCTTGGTGGATGAAAAACCAGACATGTAATCCATGGATATGGATTCCCATGGCTTCTTGGGAATAGGAATAGGGGTGTATAATCCTTTCTTCTTGATGGTTAGCTTGGAAATGGCGTAGGAAGTGTAATATCTGATATATTTGATGATGTCTTGTCGAAGTTTTGGCGAATAAAAATGTTTCTGAAGAATGACCACAGTTTTATCTATGCCAAAATGTCCTTCCACCCAACTATAGTGGGCTTCACAAATCATCTTTGCACGCTCGCTTGTAGGAACACAAATATGGCCTAGGTGGCATAAGAGTCTATCCTGAATTTTAAAATAAGTGACAGTGGCACCTATACCCAAGAGCTGATATGTGGTGGTGAAGTCCAAATCTTGGTGGTAGAGTTGGGGCCACTATGATGTTTCATGTCCACAAGGATGGAGCACACTCGTGAGTGAAACTACATGAAGCCGACTGAGGTAGTCAACGACATGATTGGAGATACCTGTCGTATACTTGATGTTGAGATGAAACTGCTACAAGTAGGTGGACCACTTTTGATGCAGGTCGTTCTACAATTTCCCCTACATTTGTATGAACTACAAAGGTTTGTGATCAATGTGTATGATTGTCTCTTTCCCCAGAATGTAATGTTTCCATTGACATCAGGATTGTACAATGGAATACATTTCCTTGTCATAGGTGGGGTATTTTCGGATAGTATTGGAGAGTGTCTCACTATGGTATGCCACTGGATGCCTATGTCGAGTGAGAATTGTGCCCACAACATATTCAGATGCAGTAGTCTCAATCTAGAATGGTTGTTGCAGATCGGGAAAGGAGAGTACTAGAGCCGAGCATAGACTATGTTTCAGATCATCGAATTATCGTTGATTTTCCTTCCCCCACAAGAACTTGGCCTTACCATCGCCCTTGGTCACCTGGATGAGGGCCCATGCAGTATGGGAGAATCCCAACATGAACCATCGATAGAAATTGGCTAGTCCCGAGAAGCTTTGAAGCTCGGTCAGTGTGGTTGGGACTGGCTGGTCACAGATGAATTGGATCTTAGCTAGATCAACATGTAGCCCATTTTCATCAATAGTGTACCCTAGGTACTGGACCTTATTCATTCCAAAAGAGCATTTTTCCAAGTTGGCATAAAGCTTGTGTTTCTGCAGAGTGCTCAAAACCTATTGAATATGTCGCATGTGCTCCTCCCACGTTTTGTTGAAGATGAGGATGTCATCCAAATATACTACCATAAAGGAGTTGGTTAATGGTGTCAATACATCATCCATCAACCTCATGAAAGTGGCTGGTGAATTTTTTAAGCCAAAGGGCATGACTATCCATTCATAGAGACCTTGTTTAGACTTGAAGGTTGTCTTCCAAACATTAGTTGGTTCGATGGGAAACTGGTGGTAGCCATACTTTAGGTCAATCTTGCTAAAGAAATTTTCCCTCTTGAGTTGGTCAAGAAGGTCATCAATCCTGGGAATGGGGTAGCAGTTCCTTACTGTGATTTTGTTTAAGGATCTGTAATCAATGCAGAGTCGCCAAGGACCATCCTTCTTCTGCACATGTACAATTGATCTTCTGCAAGGGGAGGAGTTGGGTTTGATGTGCCCCTTTTTAAGAAGCTTTTGGATTAGAAGCCTGGTTTCATCATTCTCCATCAATGAGCACCGATAGAATTTTCCATTAGGTAGACATGCGCTAGGGATTAGATCAATTGGATTCTTGACTTGGAAGTGTGTCGGTACCCCTGTAGGTGAGGCGAAGATGTCTATGTATTCTTCCACGATCCCATCCACTCTCTTTTGCTGCAAAGAGAGGCATTGTGTAGAGGCCACAGATGTGGTAGCAATCTTCTTCTTACTGTGAGCACGAATTGCAAAGAAGCTGAACTTCTCGGTCTGTGAAATGACCTTACTGCATTTCTTAGCAGAGATTAAAGAAATAGCAATAGGCGGTGCCACCTCTGGGATCTTTTACAATCGTCTACCCAAAGTAATAATAACACTATGGGGTCTAGACTCATACACAACATGACCCTTCCACAAATATGGTTGTCCTAAAAGAACATCACAAACTTAAAGGGGAGAAATAGCACATAGTACCTCATCTCTGAAATGCTTGATGTTGTAGGGAGGACGACACTATTGTCTAACACAGAGACCTCTTCCTTAACGAAGTTAGATATGTTGTAGGGTTGCAGGTGTGGTTTCATTTGAAGGTTCATCCATTGGACGACCTCTGTTGATATCAGGTTCTTCTGACTATCGTTGTCGACAATGAAATGAATCAGAGCCCCCTTTGTTAGCACAAGATTGGTTTATGCCTCAGCTTTTCATAAGTCCTTCATTATTCATTTTGGCAAATCAATATAATTGTTTTGGGATATTTTATTTATTTTGGGGGAAATTAAAATTATATTGGGTTATGACCAATCTCCAAGTTCAAGCATTGATCGACATCTCAAGACAACACTAGCTAAAGACACAAGTCAATGCCAACATATCGATCAAGTTATACACAAAGAGCCAAGAGAGATACCAACATTGAAATTTAAGGTGCCAAGTGTCAAGAAAAAGCATTCACAATACTCTCACAAGGTTCCAAGCATAAAAATCACCCACGGGAAGTGTTTACAGTTCTCGATGGTTGTTACAACTATAAGTAATCGTTCTCCTTTTTTATCTCAATTAGTTTGATGGATGGTGCTAAGGAATTTGCAGAGTTTTCACAGGATTTATGCTACCAAATGCCATGGAGACACACAGGCGGGTGCTACCAAAATTCGCTACCGAAATTTTGGCAGAGACCAAATTGTGCATAATTATTTTGCAAGGATGCTTCTACCAGTTTTGAGTGACTAACTTAAAACTTGGATTGTGAAATATTGAGAAGGTATTTTTGAAACCTGGAGGGGTTTTTTGTTCATAACATTCCAAATAACAAAAAACTCTCAGTTTTTCAAAATGTGTAATGGTTTGATAGATATTACACTTATAAGTGGCGCTGCCAACTATTTTACAATGGCGCTACCGAATTTCCTGTAGCATTCATGATTTTGATATTCGCCTCGTTGGGAGGTTTCCACCTGTCAAGGAGGATTCGAATGGATTATAAAGAATCATATAAATGTCAAGGAACACCTTCATCTAGTATTTAGCTCCATCAAAGGCATCATGTAATGAGGTGCAAACAATTTATTAATGACTTCCAACAAATTCTTGAAAACTAGCAGTTTGTTGAATTTTTGTCTCTTTGATTGTTGCCACCTATATCCAAGTCTTAGAATCCAATGGAGGAGATGGGATTTGACATCCTAAGGTTATTTGGATGATATTTTATATTTAAGGAAGGATATATCTCTTGGGGGGGGGGATTCATGAGCCAAGAGAGGCTAGAGAGAGTAGGAGCAAGTAGTTTTCCTGTGTGTGTTCATTTGTAAGCCCGTGGGAATTTTATGATTGTAAGAATTACTACTATTGGAGACTCATGAGAGATGTGATTTCATATTGTAACCATTTTGTTTATATTTCTTCTTATTTGAATATATTGTAGATTTGAGGATCAAAGTATGCCAATGATTTATGGATCCCTAAGCAACAGAGGATCTATTGTATTTTTCCCATTGGTGATTGTTTATATTCAATTATTTGTTGATTCATTAAATTGAGAGGATCTCTATTTAGTGAACATTATACCTTACGTTTTCCTTCTTCATTCTTCCACTTATCAACATATAATCTTGTTTTCTTGTGAGCATCTTTTGTGCCTTCGATGATTAGGATGTTTGTGACTCCATTGCCCATTTGTGTAGCCTACTGATCTACAGTTTGTTTCCCTCTCCCTTTCTTTCTCCATATTGTTGATCCACCTATTCAAAAACAAAATTATCTTTTACATTCTGATGGCTGCTGAGATTACACTTTAGCAGTGAAAGTGTGACTTTCAGTGCTAACACCCTTGACCCACGTCTGTGAGTGAAAGAGTCATTCCCCTTCCTCTGGTTCTTTTGGTTCACTTGGCTAGACTTTGGTGGTGGCGAGCGTGGCACTAGAGTCAAAATCGATAATCCTCTTCCCTCCTTTAGGATTTGACTTAGAATCTTAATCGACCTCAGACTCAAAATCCTTTAGCTCGGCCACGAGGGAGTTCTTAGAGTGACATTCATCGGTGTTGTGCCAAGGAATTTTATGGTACTCACACCATTTTCCCATGTCCTTCTTCGTCTTCCCATTGCCCTTCATATGTTGCGATTTGTATGGATTGTCCTGAGGGCATCCATATCGACTTGGTCCCTTGTTGTGTGGGTTAGGGTTTCCTTTTCAGTACTTCAGCTGTGAGGGGTTTGCAGATCCAAATTCTCATCATTTATTCTTAAATTTCTTCTCGATCTTGACAACGTATCTATAAGTTTTTCCCAATAAGGAAATGTCCAGGAACTCCATTTCTATTTGAATGTATCTATGCAAACAGTCGTGGTATTTGAGCACCATATGACGCTAAGAATATTTGATACCTAATTTGGTGCGTAGGGTATGGAAAATATTGGTGAATTCTAGCACTGTATGGTCCCTTTCTTGACGTAGGGTGGTCCATCTCGTGTACTAGTCCTCATAGCTTCCAACATGGTAGTACTATTCCTTAATGGCATCTCATAAGGAATGCCATGTAGGGTTGACCACAAAAATTGAAGATTCCTCCATGGCCCTTTGCTCAGAGTAAGTATCCCACTAGTCTTTAACATGGGGAACAACCTTGAGGAGTGAAAAAGTGATCTTTTCCCTATCGGAAAAATTGTGGACCGAAAAATATCCTTCGAGCAGATTCAACCATTTATATACAACATCTGCATCTATCAGTCCCTAAAATAATGGAATATAAAAATTTACTTGTACCTTGAAGGGGGTTACATGGCTTCTTGATGAAGATTCTTCTCCCGTGGGCAACCGTCGAAGGATCTGCGTGAAGTTGTCCATCATTTGGTTTTGTTTTCACAGCAAGGGCTTCCTCGAGCAATATTTTAATAGGATATCCTACTCCATCTTATTTCCTTTCGTCTCCCATGGGTTATTTTTGGGCTCAGTGCGACCGATATGGTAATGGATCTATTGTTTCGAGTCCCAACTTCTTGTACCCAGACCTTGTTGGGGACATGCATGAATAAAAATAAATGAAGAGCATACCTCTCAGATATCACTGATCCGGATTTAGGATTAAAAAAAACTGATTAACAGATTGAATACAATAAACATAGAGATAGGAAGAATAACACAAATATCGAGTGAACAATATATTCTATTAAATAATGAAATAGGCTAAAACTATAAAACTACAGAACTCAAACTTGCTTGAATGGTGGTAGCTATCTTTGAGAAGAGATGTGGCTGCTACGTGCATCCATATGAGAAAAATGGATTACAATGAGGCTCCAAAGGCCCTTTTATATTACTCATGAATGCCAAAACCCTAGAGATCCAAAAACCTAAACCTAGAAGGTGAAACGCCAAAAGTCATGTGGGCCCTATGGGTAAGTTGGTGTAATTTTGTACCTTGACTTCCTAGTGTCATAAATTTTTCATATGACCTTCGTTTTAGGTGTGTGATAGCCCATTGGAAATTTATTTTAGAGAGCTACACATTCCTCTATCAAAGTTTGACTCTGTCTATAGTCTAACTATGTTGAGTAAAAAAAACAACGTTTAGAGCCCCAAAACAACCCTGGAAGTACAACAATATGTGATGACATGAAAACATGCAAAATAAGCCAGTTCGATGAGGCAAGAGGCCACCCGTATCCACCTGGAGAATGTGTGAGGCTTCAGACAGCTTGAGAAGTGTATAAATCACAATTATAAAGTAGTATAGAAATATGTGATGAATCAAAATAGACACGAGGAGCCAATTGGAATAGGTGGGTGGCCACCAATATCCACTTGGATCATAAAAACCAATCCAATAAGTACAACAAAAATTATGACGATTCTACATTTTTAGCCTCAAACCCTAACTAAATAAATGAGCTCCATTGAAAAGTAAGTGATTTTCTTTGAAACTCTAGTTCTATTTTTTGCAAGATGTACTATACTAGCAAAGATGATGGTCCTAGTATTGAAGAATATATAAAATAAAATTAAATTATTGGAAATTTTTGATAGAGTGGAATTTAAGAGCCGATGCAAACACATGGTGGAATTTGCTTAACCCTAACAAGATGAAGGAAATTTTAGGTGCTGAATTTGAAAAAGTACTTTTAGATAAGTGGTCTGACGTTGTAAATAAGGATAACAAGAGCACTAGGGATATGTGGTCCATGAATGTATTTGAAAAGAGAATATCATTATTTCCATCAACCATAATTGTAAGTATAATCTCATAAATGTTGATTTGATTTGAACTTTATAGAAAGAATATTCAAAGCACACATGTTGAAGATGGAAATGTTCAAATTTTTAAATATTCTAAGATTACCATGGATGTATTCAACAAGAGAATATCACTATAACATCCCCATTTTTAATCACCAATTTGGTGGTTTATAATGTAAATATGATATCTGTATGTGGGTCCAATGATGTAATATGTAAACATTGTATATCAAAAATAATAAAATAAATGTATTTTCGACTGCAGATGGAAAAAAATGAAATAATGGAGGATAACTTTCCAAAGGAGAGGGAAGGTTCTAAGAGGGGGTCCAAGAGGCTAATTACCCATGTCTATTAATCTCAATCCACTTTCTAAAATTATGATTGTATATTAAACCTTCTAATTTCCTCTTGAATGTATCAAAGCCCCAATGATTAAACTCATTTGAGAGGGTGGTTGTGAAAAGTTACCTCACATATTTATTGAGAGCATGGGCACTTGAGTAAAAGAAAGAATGAGAGAAGTGTGACGGTCAAATAAATGATTTTGTGAAAGAGTGAGATTCAAGAAAACATGGGAAGAGAAGGGAATTCATATGTAAATATGAGCAATTTTTGCATGGAATTTTTGGGACAACAAGGGAGAGTAGAGTGTCAGAGTTTGAAGGCATCCATAGTTGACATTTGTGCCAGATTGTTAGAGTTGTAAATTCATGAAGAAGAATTATGTTGGGATTGTGGAGTGAAATTTTGTGAGATAAATTACCATGCAATAGTGAGCTTGAATTTGTGAGTTTTTCCTTGCAACTGACATTCTTGAAGTCCCTAGAAACAAATATTCCTAGCCAACATTTGTTCGAGCCCTGGAGGGAACTCAAAAGGCCTAAAGGACTATGTGTAGTGAAGGGGGATATCATTTGTTGGTATTTCCAAGTGGAGTGGAAGAGAGCTCGAGGATTGGAATAACTATAGGAAAAACCATTTTTTTGTGAGTAAAATTGGGCTATATGAGTGGAAAATAGTCAGACACCCTTTATTGTGTTCTCATAAGCACATATCGAGGGAAATTTGTTGATGGGGATAAACAATCCATGATTGGATGGAACGGCTATCCCCTACACCTAGTTGTACATTGTTGTTAAACTATAAGTGTTTTATCTCTATTTATTATTCTTATTTATGTAGTTTATTTGTTGTGCATACAGTCTATACTTGAGTATTCATAAGTCATTGTGTGTAATTTATATGTAGTTTTGTATACATTTATTTAGCTACATTCATAATTATGCTAGATGTGTGTTATATCCTCATTGCATTGAACTTAATTGTGATATTATTTATTGTGTTCTTACTCCGAGTTTTAAGCAGTTGTATGCTAGTATGCGAATGTTAATTTAGTTGCATTCATATTCTAAGAATGTTGGTTAATTGATTTGTATTTTTTAGGATGAATGCATTTGATTTAATTGCTATCAGAAAAATTTAAATTGTTAGGTTTTGTAGTGGGGGACAACATAGATTCGTATCAGAGAATTTCGTTCAACAACAGGCTTGTACGGGCCAAGACTAGTGTGAATATTGGATAAATTCACTATGGTAGATTTTGAACTATGTTGAAATTGGGGAAATTAATGAAACCAGAGAGAAATCACCAATTTTATGAATAAATTCAAGTCTAATTTTCCCTCAGAACCCTCAAAAAGATGATCAATTGCATCACTCTGCAGGTTATAGAGTTAAATTCAACCTGGAAGGTCATATTTTTTGTTTTAATGGTGACTAAATATTTTGGAGAAAAAAAGAACTAGATTATTTGTACATTAAGGATCATCGAGTAAGATTCATTTGTAGGATTCGAGAAGTTCAATGAAGTTCGGAAAGATTTATAAATCAATTACTAATATCAATTTAATGTTGGAAATCAACAACCCATATCCCTCCTAGATTTGATAAAAAAATTCTAATTTTCGAGGTTCGGAGAAATTCGTGGACAAATTTGGTTCATCGAAAAAGATCATTAATCATTGTTGGAGTGATTCGGGTTTAGAAAACTTTTACAAGTATGAATTTTCAATAAACCACCAATGAAGGGAAATTACCAATCACCAATGAAAATAGTTTTCCAATCATCGATGATCAGATGTGAACAAAATCTAACGAAGTATTTTTTTAGTAAATGAAAAAGAGATCATTGATCATCGATGCGAGAGAGATCATCGATCATCGATGCAAGAGAGATAATACATAATTGATGAAGGGGAAAGAAGGAGGATTATTGGCTGAGTTAGGGCATGACAATTGGCCATCATCCACATGTCATGCCACACCATGC
This sequence comes from Picea sitchensis, assembly GCA_010110895.2. NCBI lineage: Eukaryota > Viridiplantae > Streptophyta > Pinopsida > Pinales > Pinaceae > Picea > Picea sitchensis. The sequence goes on along the minus strand of SNQJ01S0054501.1, from coordinate 101,322 downwards.
AAGTGGGCACTACATAATCTGCATGTCAAGACACTTCAACCAAGTTTAAATGTCAATCCACCTCAACTAATGTAAATGTCAATTGTTGATCACCGATGATCGAATTTAGGAAAATATGATGAAGTATTGCAAGTCAATTCATTAATGAAAATTTTCAATCATCGATGGATTTTTCGATTTCGGTGAGTTTTGGAAATTTTGGGGAATGGATGATCCAGATCACTTTTGATTTGGAAATCAATGATTGAGATTAATATGTGGGATTATAAAATTTTAGTGGGTCAATGGAAAAGATTATTTGAGATTGACGACTCATATTCATTCTATTTTTAGTTTTGGGGTTCATTCTAATCCCATGAAGAAGTGAATTTTGTAACTCGTCGATGGAAGCCAATCGCCAATCCTTGATGATTGGAGTTTGGTGGAATCCTAGAATTTCGACAATTTTGTAATGCAAAAGAAATTGGTATTTGTTGATATAAAAAAGATCGTTGATTGTTGATGAAGGAGGAAAATACGGATAATGACATGTACAAATTAGGGAATAAGAGGTGGACATCAGAAGTCTTGTGTCATTTCATGTCAGCTCAATTTCCATGTTAGCAAAAAAAATACATTCTACATTTTAAAAACTTATTTTGGCCATAACAGGATCATTTCAACTCTGAAATAGATGAAATTTTAAAGGTGTGTTAGAAATAATGGGGGATAAAATAATGCCAGTGAGGTCAACTAGCTAATTTTTCTTGAATTTTCTGAAAAACATAAAATATTGGGTTTTGAAGATCACTGTCACTGTAGTACACCTAGGGAAGTAATATTGTATGACCCAAGTGGAATGGGTTTATGTATTATTATTGGAGTCCATTCAATTTAATTTGGACTAGGTCCATTATATTATTAAATAAGGCTTGTTAACACATATCCTCTTTCTTCCACCTCAGCTCCTACATGTTAACGCCCATGTATTCTCAGCCACCGTTTTGTAACCACAACCTCCCTCCTGGTCATCGTCTAGTCAGGTTTCATGTCATTTGTGCTAGATCCTCGTCAACATCCAATGCAGATCCATATGGATAGAGAGAAGGGTGATTCCACCACATTTCTAGGTTCCAAGTTGACTCGGGCCTATCTGGATCCCAGGGGAGATAGTTAATGAAGTTGGAGGGGCGGTGGTTGAACATCATTTCCTCCATAATTGGAAATATCAAAAGGACTGTCAGAAAGTCGACTCGTCTGCAGGTCCTTTCTAAAACACAATCACGTCTAACTGAAGCTCACGTCCAACTGAATCTCACGTCTAACAGATGACTGCACACACAGTCTATCAGAGATCATGTAGACATAATGCCTTGAATGAAAATACTCGATCACGTCTCTGTTGTTTTTCTCTAAGTATATAGGATTCATTTTGATATTATGTTATGGCCGATGGTTGAGCTGGGTTCCTGCATTGTAAATCTTTGATCAAATATCTAGTTATTTGTTATGTAATAGGATTTGATATTTCTTGTTTAATATAAGTAAGATTCTTTCCATCTCTATGTAAAAGATATGTTAGAACACTCGGGCATGGAGGATCTAGTCGAGGGTTGTATGTTGTTGTTATGAAGGTTTGATTTCAACAGTATTGTGACGATTTTTAATCGATTAGTTTTGTTATATTTTTCCCTCTCACACTGAAGATCTTGGGCATGGATGATCTATTCGAGTTTCTATACCTACATCGTGATGTATGTTTGATCATTGTATTGTTATGACTGTGTTTCTTAAATATACTTCAGTGTCTGAAAATTCAAATCCAAGAGGATCTCGTGTTTGAGTTTTTCTTCCTTATGCTACTAGAAGAACTAATGTCCATAGCAGACCTCTACATTCTCCTCACCAATTCTTCATTCTATTCACCTTTAATCCAACTTAATGAATGAATTTGAATCAAGACATCATCTGCCTGTGCATACCAGTCCATTTTTCTGAGTTAAAGCGATATGATTTTGAGTCTACGCCCATTCGACCCCCTTTAAATTTATTCATTATGACATACAAACTGATGCGTATTGGGCCTACCTCCCCTACAATCAGGAGGTAACTTCTAGTGCTAACGTTTCTAGCTCCATTTCCGGGGACGAAAGTGAAGATGGTTTCCCTGGGAGAACAACAAAGAGCTTATGATTCTGAAGGTGCATCAGATATCAGAACCATTGAAGATTGCATCTTGCACCTGGCGACTCCACCATCAAATACTCCACTGGGGAGGATCCGGTTGACATAAAAATGACCGTACCGAAGGGAAAGACCAGGTATCAGTCTATGAGTTTTCTTCATGAAGTATTGTTCTTCTTTATCAAATCATTTCTCTCTTTCACTTCACATATAAAGAGGATTATCCTTTGCTTTGTATATTTATATGACAATAATCCTTCCTTCATTCATCTATCCTTGGAAGAAGAAGGAATTCCCTCTTATTGTGTTGTAGATGTTGATCCTTTGTCTTCACCTCATCCTATTCATAAAAGTGAGATATGTATTGCATCTTCTCTCGAAATTGATCACCCTTGTAGCCTTCAGGAGGTTGAAAATGATTCACTGCCTTCTTAGATATTATTACCTCTTGTTTTTTATGTTGAACCTCCCCATCCTCTTGTTGAATCCCATATTCAACCCACAAATTTTCAAGCTAATATTAGAGGCAAGATGTTTAAGTCTCTAAGGCTGCCACATCACCTACATCCCTATCCTCCTTATTCCTTTCAGTATCTTCCTTGGTTTTCTGGGGAGGATCATGTTACGGCTGAGAGACACTTGGGGGCCTTTGAGAACTTTATTGATTAGTTTCAGATCATTCATGATGATGTTACCATGAGGTTGTTCTCACATTCCCTGTCTGGAGATGTTGTTGTGTGGTTTATATGTCTAGAGGCCAGTTCTATTGGTTCCTGGACTGAGCTATGCCATGCTTTTTTAAAGTGTTGGGGTGAGAACAAACCCCGTGATGAATACTAGTTTAAGTTTAATGCCTTGAGGAGAGGGGAAGAGGAAGCCTTGGTTGTTTTAAACATGAGGTTTTACAGTGTTTATCATAGTATTCCTGTGGAGATCATACCCACAAAGACTGCTTCCATGGTGTACTATGTCATGGCTCATCATCCAGAGCTTGTCCTTCTCCTGAGAGAAAGGAAATATTCATCGTTAAGACACTTGTTTGAAGAAGTTGTAGAGGTTGAAGACAACATCAGGGCTAGAAAGTAGGTTCATAGGCAGTCATATCTCGAAAATTTGCATGTACATGAGCGAGAAGACTACCAATCTGTTTCAAATTCTGAGCAAGAAGATACTGAATATGAACCAGATCTAGAACAACAAAAAGGAGGTAGGTATGATTCATAGTTGGAATCAGGTTCTTCAACATTTGCAGATTTTTCTATGGGAAGGAATGCATATCAATCTTATGATCAATTTCCAGAACATTTTGAGCATGTAGCAGTGGTTGATTGCATAGATAACTGTATGTTCCTGGCTGATCATAGTTATGATGTTCTAAATCCTAGTGCACCTTTATCTTCTAACCATTCTTATGAAGAAGGGATGACAATTGTTGATGATCAAGAGTTGGTTTCAAAAGAACAAGGAGGGAATTTATTTGCAAGAAGATAGAATTTTACAGAGGATCGGCCTGATCTTCTAAAGCAGCTAGGATTATGTCACATTATTCATAATCCTATGGCCATATACATGTAGCCATACATTTTAGATTTTTTGAAATTTTAAAATTGCATTACTTTACCAATACTCACAGGTGAGTATGGTGTTATGAAAGATTTCCAAGACCATACTATAGATCCTTTTCCTTTATAAATTAAGGAAAAGCATTGGGTGGAAATCAACTATCCTAGAATCACAGAAAACACAGATAAATATGTAAAGGAGGAGCTTAGTGGGCAGTTTATCTCCTGTCCATAACCTGTAATTGAACAGGTATCACTTGGTATAAGCCTACCTGCATAAGTTCTTCACCCACCTGTGCACTTTGAGAACATCATACAATGGGCGAGCCACAATAGAGGACAAGAGTTAATTTCTTACCAGTTGAGCTCCCCTGATTATAAATTTTGTGACCTCGTGGGATTATATATGGAGATGTGTTTTCCAAAAGAATTGGAGCTTGTAGATTTATTCACCTTATCATCATTTGGGGGTATATCCAATGTTCGAATCCATGTCCTTGTTTTATTTTTATACTTCCTTAGAATTTTTTGGATTATCTACAGTAAAGAGAAGGATCATACTACCACACAGTCTGGGTGGATATGGTGGAAGTTTGAGTTCACCTAGCACTTTGTAAAAATTAGTTATCTTAGGTTTTTGTACATAAATAAGCTATATCAGGAGCAAGTATGTTTTTGTAATGTCCCCATTTTGGGACATTATAACATTACAACATTTCAGAGTGTTATTCCTACCCGAGTAGCCAGATAGGGGTGACAAAGAGTTCGAGAGATATTGAGGGGTTTATTTGGGCCTGACTTGCATCGTTCATCATCAGGATCCATTCCACATAGCTTGGCTTTGGTTTTGTTGCATTCTGACTATTTCCGTACTTTTGAGTTATTATGGGTCATATCTTAATTAAATTCACTAAGAAGGTCATAATGGGCATATTACTTGGAGAAAACTCTTAGTGTGATAGCTCATCAGAATCAGGAAGAAGAGCACTACAGGATAAGATGGTGAGAAGTGAATTTCAGTGGCTGGAGAAGCCATAAGGATGGATAAATCACTTTTTAGAGGTAAAATGGTTAATTAATTAATTAATTAAGTGATTTAATCAAGGAATAATAAAATAAAGTAAAATTCACTAGGAGGGAAGAAGTCAACAGTGAATTAGGGTTTCAACAGTGATTTAGGGTATTGGAAGTCAATAGTGAATTAGGGTTTCAGCAGGGATTTAGGGTTTTGGAAAGCTATAAAGGAAGGGTAAGCGACCTAATTCATCATTATGAAGATTATGAATTGTCACTGAGGAGAAGAGGGGCATCTCAGGAGAGACAGTTCAGTGTATTCTAGGAGGAAGACACCAGTTGATTGATTTCGGTGTTGAAAGACACACCGTAGTCCCTGGGAAGATCATCCAGGTCTTCCATCATTCTTCATTGATTCTGTAGTGCTCCCATATTTTGGGTATTATATTTTAGTTGATTATTCGTATTTTGGCTAAGATCCTTTTGTCTTTTGATCTAGTCGAGTGTTATTATTTTATTAAGCCGCGGTTGCTTATTTATATTCCGGCTGAGATCCTTTGTATGTTGATCTAGTCAAGTATTGTCAGTTATTCAACCACATTAGGCCATTTTGTAATCCACAGAGATATCATAATACAGAATTTACAATCCTTTGTCATGTTTATTATTTGTATGATCATTTATATGCTGTAAAGATTTGATCCTACACACACATTAGTAGCTTTTCCTAGACTAGCCAAGTTAGGAACATTACAGTGGTATCAGAGCTGGTTTTCCTGCCAGCCTAAGGGGAAAATTAGATAAGGATGTAGATACATCATTATCAGTGAGTGGATTGACAGGAGCACAGATGGAGCCTACACCCATTAGATGCATCGAGTCCTGCTACAGTTGCAAAGTTCCTTGGAAGCCAAATCATTGATGCAGGGGTAAAGGGAAGGTGCACATTGTTGAGGTGCACTATGACAATGAGGATGAAGAGATCCATGTGAATGCAACCATAGATGCCTATTTAGAGCATTTTGATAAGGGTAGTGAGTCTTGTGCATATGAGGGACAATTGGAGGGATAGGATGATATCACATATCCTTCATCTTCCCCATCAGGTAATGTTGAGGATTCAACACTTCAACATAGTGGTGACACTTGTGAGGATTCATATGTGTTGGCACTTAAACATGATGAGCTTATGAGGTTGGATGACCTACCGATGGGTGTAGACATGGCTTCCAGGAAGTCATGTATGGAGAATGATGAGCTTCCTATGATGAGTGAACCACATTTTTCATATTCTCAATCACCTATGCTAGCTACGACACATGAGGATATCAGTGGCATTCCTGATATGGTAGAGGACCCTTGTGTGGGGATTGTACACAAGGAACATATGGATATATAGACCCAGGAGGAGAGGTATGGCTCAAAGATAGTTGAACTTACACATACCTATCAGTATGAGGAGAGTGAATCACCACTCTTGGAGATTCCATTGATGGACTAGGTTGTGGAGAGAGACAGCTTGTTGGGACACTCACTCCCAAGATCGATCTACAATGATGAGGATGCACTCCTTATTGGTCGGAATGACCATAGCACGTGTTTGGACACATCTGTATGGGATGAAGGCGAAGATGATATTAGTAGGGTGAGTGCACAGGAGGATACAAATACCCATACATGATATGGTGTGATTCAGATAGGGGACGCAGTTGGTGATGGCGTGCACTGACATGTAGGACTCAGGAGCATAGGGGACAATGGGTAGTTCAGTGCCTTATATTTTGAGGAGTGCATTGTTGGGGATTACATTGTTGACACTAGCAGTGAGAGGCATGAGGTAGCACCTCGGCAGGATTGTGACCAGGAGTCACGACACTTGGCAGGATAGTTGAGAGTCAGTGAGGGCATGATCATGGCAGCCACTAGATGCATTAATGATACACAAGCATTGGTGGTAGGTTATTGTTGGAGGGCTTCGATGGCACAAGATAGTTTAGATGGGGGACTTGTCATTGATGACTTCCATACACTCAGGGAGAGAGTGATTGTGATGAGGGTCGACTACCAACAATTGTTGATGGATAGGGATTACCTATCGGAGGTTGGTGAGATGTATCACAAGGCATTGAGGGAGTAGAAGGTTGAGGTGGACCGACTCATTCATGAGTTGGTGAGAACACGAAGATTCTTGGAAGGCACACAAAAAACCTTTCAAGAATCCGAGTCCATATCAGAGGAGCTCCTTGAGGAAACTAGACAAAAATCCACTACACCTATTTCAGAAGAGAGTGAAATATATCCCTCAGCCACATTAAGAGAGGATGTTGGTGGTTAAGCAATGGAGCACCAGTTGAGGGAGGAGCATGAGGACTACCCAGGATCACTGATGAGTATGGAGAGATATGATCCAGAGATACATGAGGATATCCATAGGTCAAAGGGACCACCCTTCATGAAGGGTTTTGAGACAGTTGGGCACACACGTACACATGGGGATTCCAGATCTAGGGGTAGTTCTGAGGACACTTCCATTTATGTTCCAACATTCGTTGACCTTCATGTAGAGGATGACTGTCACATACCCACTACCTAAATCGGATTTTTCTGGTCTTCTGCAGAATCAAAATCCCTAAACATCCATGGAGGACCAGCGTAAGCTGGCTCTTTCTCTCTCCCCGCTCCCATGTGGTCGCAGGTCATGATCATAGTCTGAATAAATGTAGTACCTCTTTCAGGTTTCTCACCTCAGTGCTACAGTGATGTCGAGTCGTTTGACTTGGCAACCGCTGAATCCCGACAGGGTTAGCGAATGGCCAATGGGGTGAATCCCAACAGGGCCAGAGAACAACTAATGAGAAATGGCCCTATTGCGTGGTTAAGTGGAATACAGGTGGTAGAGAGGGAAAATGCAACACGGTGGTCGACATGACGGGAG
>SNQJ01S0054501.1:81270-92520 GCA_010110895.2 Picea sitchensis | reverse complement strand
CTTTTCTGCACGTCCCCTCTCAACAGTCCTGCAATAAAATTCATAATGTTATTCACATTTATTGATCACATATTGACATTTATGAGTTTTCCATAGTTCTTGGCCAGTCCAGTTATTTTTACAAACCGGGGGAAAAAGGGTGTTACAATGACCCCGTAGTACACCCAGGATCCATGATGTTGCAGGTGTATATAGGAGATCGCATGAGTATGCAGGGGAACACAATGATGAGTGGTAGTTCACAGAGACATACAAAGGTGTACAGTGGGATTTAGGGGGATGCACTGGATGGAAGAGAGGAGATGTACTCAGTAGAGCATGGAGATTCCTCTCCCTTGCAGCAGTATACAGATCTGGGAGATCACCTTCACCGTAGAAGCAGTTGCGTGAGTGATTATGGATGGAGAATGATTGACCCACAGTTGGTAGAGATACCTACTGTTGTACCCGATGGTTGGTGTTCAGTGATGAGTACAGGTGATTATTTACCATGGGTGTCGATGGATGAGCTTTTGGTTAAGACCTTTGGATTGACCAATGCATATGCTAATTTCCAGTCCTATAGTTGGTTGCAAATATTTATGGCCTTTTTCGATAATTTCATCATTGATAGAAGAAAAGGGGGAGCTAGACAGTGGCAGGGGGCATGGAGATTTGGTAGGTTGAGACCACCTAACAGGAGTGTCTTGATTTCATACATCAAGATAGGGGTGGATCATCAGGGGTAGACAGTTGAGGCCTTGGGCATGATGGAGAGTATACTAGGACATGGGATAGAGGATATCTCAAAGGTTGCTACATATTCAAACTCTCATTGGGATGAGGGTGGATTAATTTCGACAGTTACCGATAGGGAACATCAACAGTTAGTGGGGATTGGAAGTGATGAACTTCCAAATTTGACATGGGATCCAGTAGTCCATTTGGTCAATATTTTGTTTCATCTTATGAGGATCCAGGAGTGGAGGATCCAAAATGGATACTTTGATTAGACAGTCATGATCAGAGTAGAGCAACATCAACATGATGGTCCCTATCAGAGACTAGCATGGGACCCTGGGATTACAGGGTTGGGTATTTCATTGACTGGTGCAGACGAGTGGACCTTTACAAGGGGAAGTCCCCTTGATTTTCCATTGAGTTTCAATATTGGGGAGAGCACATCACTGGTTGGTGATTCGTTAAGGTCTTCTAGTACCTCACTATGGAAGAAACATGTTCAATCGGTGGGGGTTGTGTTGGGTTTGGTATGGTCTGGTAGGACAAACTCATTTCGGTTTGAGACCATGTGTTATTTGCAGGAGACTCATGGTAGTGATATGTTACAGGATTATACCTCACAAGGCATTGTAGTTCATATTTTGATATGGGATCTGGGGATTGGAATGCTTGGTAGTTCAATGTTTGATGGAGTTGAGTTTAGAGTAGAGTGGTTGCTCGGAGAGTTGACTGAGATTCTTTGGCCATTGATCATTCTACTCATCAGGAGCATGTGGGTGTCATGCATGGTGAGCACTCGGAGAGAACACATCTTGAGGGGAATCTACCTTGTGTCACACGGGTGGATATGGGACCCTGGTATCATATGTATTTGGATTCAGTTATTGCTTGAGGACAAGCAATCTTTCGGCAGGGAGGACTGTAATGTCCCTATTTTGGTACATTATAACATTACAACATTTCAGAGTGTTATGCCTACCCGAGTAGCTAGATAGGGGTGACAGAGAGTTCGAGAGATATTGAGGGGTTTATTTGGGCCCGACTTGCATCGTTCATCATTAGGATCCATTCTGCACAGCTTGGATTTGGTTTCGTTGCATTCTGACAATTTTCATACTTTTGAGTTATTATGGGTCATATCTTAATTAAATTCACTAAGAAGGTCATAATTGGCATATTAGTTGGAGAAACCTCTTAGTGTGATAGCTCATTGGAATCGGGAAGAAGAGCACTACAAGATAAGATGGTGAGAAGTGAATTTCAGTGGCTGGAGAAGCCATAAGGATGGATAAATCACTTTTTAGAGGTAAAATGGTTAATTAATTAATTAGCTAAGTGATTTAATCAAGGAATAATAAAATAAAGTAAAAGTCACTTGGAGGGAAGAATTCAATAGTGAATTAGGGTTTCAACAGTGATTTAGGGTTTTGGAAGTCAACAATGAATTAGGGTTTCAACAGGGATTTAGGGTTTTGGAAAGCTATAAAGGAAGGGTCAGTGACGCAATTAATCATTATGAATATTATGAATTGTGATTGAGGAGAAGAGGCACATCTCAGGAGAGATAGTTCATTGTATTCTAGGAGGAAGACACAAGTTGGCTAATTTCAGTGTTGAAAGACACACGCTAGTCACTGGGAAGATCATCCAGGTCTTCCATCATTCTTCATTGATTCCTCAGTGCTCCCATATTTCGGGTATTATCTTTTAGTTTATTATTTGTATTCCGGCTTAGATCCTTTTGTCTTTTGATATAGCTGAGTGTTGTTATTTTATTCATCCACCGTTGCTTATTTATATTCTGACTATGATCCTTTGTATGTTGATCTAGTCGAGTATTGTCAGTTATTCAACCACATTCGGCCATTTTGTAATCCACAGAGATATCGTAATACAAACTTTGCAGTCATTTTTCATGTTTATTATTTGTATGATAATTTATATGTTGTAAGCCTTTGATCCTACACACACATTAGCAACGTTTCCTAGACTAGCAAAGTCAGGAACATTATAGTTTTCTTTAAGTCTGTAAGAAGAATAGTGTGAGGGTTGGCCTGGATTCCTCAGCAGGATGTTTTTGAGCATGACTCCATATCCAAATACTAAGGCACTGAAACTGCAAAAAGACTTCTTAGAGCCTCACAGGGAGGACTCTATCCCCCATGGAGCCTAATGTTAACACATATCCTCATTCTTCCTACTCAGCTCCTGCGTCTTGACACCCACATATTCTCAATCATAATTTTGTCACCATAACCTCCTGCCTGGTCCTCGTCCAATCAACTTTCATGTTGTTTGCACCATATCCTCGTGAACATCTAATGCAGATCCAGATGGCCAGAGAGCAAGGTGATGTCCCCACGTTTCTAGGTGCCGAGTTGAATCGGGCCTATCTAGATCCTGGGGGAGACAATTAATGAAGTTGGATGGGTGGTGGTTGAACATCGTTTCCTCCATAATTGGAAATCTCAAAAGTACTGTCAGCAAGTCGACTCGTCCACGGGTCCTTTCTGAAACATGATCATGTCTGACTGAAGCTCATGTCTGACAAATGATTGCAGACATAGTCTATCATAGTGCATGCAAACGTAATTCCTTGAATGAAAAGACTCGAGAACATATATGTTGTTTTTCTCTAAGTATATAGGAGTCATTTTGATATTTTGTTATGGTCGATGGTTGAGCTAGGCTTCCACATTATAAATATTTGATGAAATCTCTGGTTATCTGTTATGTAATAGGATTTGAGATTTCTTATTTAATATAAGTCACCTTCTTTCCATATCTCTGTAAAATCTTTGTTAGAACACTCAGGCATGTAGGATCCAATCGAGGGCCATATGATGTTGTTATGAAGGTTTGATTTCAACAGTATTTGACCAGTTTTAATAAATTAGTTTTTTTATGTTTTTCCATCTCACACTGAAGAGGTCGAGCATGGATGATCCAGTCAATTTGTTGTAGCTGCATCGTGATATATGTTTGATCATTGTGTTGTTATGATTGTGTTTCTTAAATATACTTCAGTGTCTTAAACTTCGAATCCAATAGGATCTTGTGTTTTAGTTTTTATTTCTTAGGTTGTTGGAAGACCTAATGTCCATAGAATACCTCTACATTCTCCTCACCAAGTCTTCCTTCTATTAACCTTTAATCCAAATTACTGACTGAAGTTGAATCAAGACCTCATATGCTTATGCATACCATTCCAATTTTCTGAGTTAAAGTGATATCATCTTGAGTCTATGCCCATTCCACCCCCCTTAAATTTATTCATTGTGTCATACAAAGAGATGGGTACTGGGCTTACCTCCCCTACAATCAGAAGGTGACTTCTAGTGCTAACAAGGCCCACTATGGTACTTAAGTATAATAAATAGTCTTTCTAGAAGATTCTTGCTCTCGAATTTTCCTAGAAGATAAATAATATTATAGCGAGAAGTGTAAGTAATGTATTGGAGAATGGTGAATAATACCATTATTGTAAGAAGTAAATATTGCTTGGGACTGCATTCCTTCCATAAGGAATAATATATTGTGTTACCCTACCTCAAGGGTTTTGTCTACATTCTGGTGTTCATTATTTGTGAATGGTTTGGTTTATTCTTGGTTATTTTTGAACTATATTTGTATATCTATTGAGGTATTTAACATTTGGTATTAGATCCCTTTCCTTAGCAAAATAAGGGAAGAAGTGTTTGGGTCATTTTGCAGATTTTTTCAAAGGACAAAAAGGGGGTGGCACACTTCAGAATGAGATATGAAACTTTTTTCTCATAATTTGAAGAAAATAATTCGATGTTTGAATTCCTATCGAAAAAATACCCAATTTAAAAAAAAATAATCAGCTGAAACGATGTCTAGTAAGTAAAGTTATGAGTATTTTAAATTCCTTCATTTTCCCGGGTTTTTTCTCGAAAATGTCGTGCGATAAATTTTTACAAACCCTAGTTTTTTATTTGGGGTTTTCATAGAAAGACGCATTTTATAGGGAAATATGATGGCCCTAGTATCAAATAATTTATAAAATAAGAGAAGTCATTTTGGAAAAACTGGAAATTTATGTTACCCCTTATCTTCAAAAATGATGCTAAGATATGGTGACAATCATTGGACCCTGCCAAGATGATGAAACTTTCTGATGGAGCATTTGAACAATAAATTTTATATAGGTGGTCTCATAATGTAAAAAATTATATATAACACACCAAGGGTTTATTTTCATGTGGAAACTCCATACTTCATGTCCATGGATGCATTCAAAAAGAGAAGGTTATTGTTTCTGTTAACCCTAGTAGCCAACAAAAAATTATCAATTTCAATTGGTTTATAGATTGCAAGTTCCTGCAAATAATTTCCAAAGCACAGAGGTTGAGGGTAAAAATATTCAAATTATTAAATATTTGAAGATCACTATGGACAAATATGTGTTTTATTCTAATTTCGAGGGTATAGATATGGATGATATGGATATTGTCTTGGGATATCCATGAATGGACTTAGTTGGTACTTTTACTCCTTGAGACAACCTCCTTGATTTTTTAGTGGACCAGTGTCAAGGAATTCAATAATTAGTTCTTTTCTTGCTTGGATGGATATAGAAAAGGTTAGGAAACTCAATCTATTAATCAATATTCAAGCCCAAGGTTTTAGGTTTGCAAGATATGTCAAAGACCAAGGAGTTGAACATATAAACATGGATAAAGGTTGTGGCTTTCTATGAAGAAATGAAAAGAATAAATAGGAAGGAATGATAAACACATCAACTAATTCTTTTAGTTATAGTTGGTAATTAAACATGAAGAACAATTCATAAAACATGAAATTATTTCAGACATATGAATTGAAATATGAAAATGAAAACATCATACGAAAACATGCTATGTAATGATTCCTTCAATTACATAAGAGTTGAAGCTTGTAAACTGGAAATAGTGAAACACATTTACTCATAGAGGAAGAAAAGAGTACATGAGATGATTATTCAGTTCAAATGACCAGTGATCTCATGATGATCAAAGATGACAAATTCAATCTTATCCAATCAAACTATAACATGAAGTTGTAGCCTACCCTTACACTCTCCAATTCCTCTCGAGATCTCCTCCCTTTACATTATTTTTCATTTCCATATAACAGAAGGGTCAAAATTATTTTCATAACATTTTATTACATCAAAATAGGGACCAGGATACTTCTTGCTCAAAACAGACCAAACTGAAACATGATGTGTAACCCAAAAAGCGAAAATTTGTTAAAGATCCTAACTTTAAGGATTTTGTTTTCACCGAAGTTTTGCTGCCACTTTCTCATGAATCCCATCCTTTAAATGATATATACAGGTGTTTTAAATGCTCATAATTATTTAAGGAAAAATTGAGATCCATTAAATATCATGTTTCCTTTAAAATTTGTGTACTTTGTTTTTCTGAATATTACATACATTTTTGCAAGAAATACATTGGAGAAATTCTGAAAAATAGGTCTCAAATATTCCTCTGGATCTCTCAAACTGTGATACCTATGTAAACACTGAGAGGGGTTGTTTTGAATGGGCCCGTTCATGAAAAAAAACTCTTTTGGTTTTCAAAAATTCATCTCCATCTATTCGGAAAACGTGCCCAAAGACAATGACTAAAACACAGAAAAACTGAGTATTTCAGAAAACTATGGCAACACCTTTTCAAACTTTTAACAAAACCACATGAAACCTTGTTTTTCATCTGCTAAAATGATTCAGTGCTTCTCTTTGATCTGGTCAATGTTTTTTGGAGGAATCTTCAATCATCTTTGACTAAAATTTCAATCTCTTTGACATCTTCAAAAGCTTTTGACATGTGCATACTTTGAAATTCAGATCATGACACATGTAGGAATCCTCGACACCTTCTTGTCATTTGGTATTTAATGTAACTTATTTGACACATGACTCTCATTATCGTTGTCCTTTATATAGTCATTTATCCTTTACAAATTGGGTTATGAACCATAGAATATAACCATATAAACTTATCACTTATTAAGAAAATTCTTTGAAGGAAAAATGAATTTTATATGAAACTAGGCCATCCTTGCAGAATTAGGTGCAATTTTTGCCCAAAATTATTATCTGGTTGCATGATACTTTTAGCTCCATATTTCTCTGCTATAGAATATTCTTTTCGTAGCTTCCTTCCTGTTCTTGAAAATAATTCTCTTGTGCAAACAAAACTTAAGACTTGAAACCTAGATGATGACCTCAAGAAAAGTATCCAACACAAGGTTTAAAGATGGGTTCGAGGTTTAAAAAATCTGTTATATCGCACAATGAAAGGGGTTACATAGTTGGTGAAGTAGAGTTGGAATAATGAAATAAATTTCCACAACTTGATAGCTCATACATGCAGGAAAACTAATAGGAGGTTTGAAGGAAACCTCAAGGTCTGACTTGGCATGGATAGGATAGTAATGATGAGGATCACCCTTTTTATTTTTTTTCAATTAAAATTTTGAAGGGTTCCCACGTCTGGACTGGAATTCAAGTATTTATATATATTTTTATTTTACACATGCATTTTGGTAGCACAAAGACTATTTCTTATGTGAAAATGCTACCAAAATATCACTTTGTCAAAAACTCTTAAAATTTGTCATCAATGTCACAAACACCTCTAACATGCCTTAACAAACTCTACAAAACTCAAAGACTAACCCTATCATACATGTGTTCCAACATTGGCTCCAGCTACCGGATGATGTCCTCCCTGTGAGGCATCAAGAACAAGTAGACCAGATGCCTTTATATTTGTTTCAGGAATTTATCTCTTATTGTGTTTCTGCTGCTACAATTTAACTGTTCAAAGCACTAGAACATGTACACTTGTTTCTTCATTTTAACTGCACATTTCAGCTAAAGAGAAAATCATAAAACCAAACAATGTTAAACCCAAACCATAGCAGTGCATGTGCATCGATTAGGCTATGGAGTCTTATTGTTGATCTACTTCACACCAAAATAAACTAAAAAATAAATGATTGAAAGAGAGATTATTCATCACACCCCTACTCTAATCATCTAAACTCTTCTTGATCAAGTGTAATAAGATTTCCAGTGAAATCATGCAACAAGATAACTAATTAGTTGGACACCTAATCTAGGTTGCATTTAGCTGAATAAGAAAATGTAGAAAGAATATGACATTTGTAGCAGAAATTTAATGGGCATCTTGCACTTACTCTTGGAACTTGTTTGTATGCCCAAAATTGTGATATAAGAGACTCCTTGAAAAACCCAATCCATCAACAAATCCACTGGATCATAAAACTCGTAAAAAACTTTCGGCTGATCCAAGAGAGAAGGATGCCTCTGTATACTTTCTTCTCCATGGATGATATCATATTTCTGTACTTGAAATTTTTCAAATGAAGAAAAAAAAACAAGAAATTACCTTCCGTATTTTTCAGTTGTGATAACTTCATTTTGTTTACTATCTCACTCAGGTTTTGATTCTAAATTGTCGAATGTGAACATATTAATTTCTTGAATATGTTGATCACCAATAGATGAAAAAAACAAAACAAAAGGATGATATGATAATTTATCATAATCTCCTTTACTCCATTCCTGTGATTGAGATTCATCACTATCATATACCGACTCATTATTTTCATGATGTTGTTGATAAGTTCCTTGCTAAATAAATCCTTCTGAGGAAAATGATTTAATTTGATGATCATGAAACTTAGATCACTTTTATCATAGTCATCAAACAACAGAGTAATATTTTAAGGTTAAATTGTAACATACCCCAAATTTCACTAAAAATAAAAAAAAATAATTAGGGTAAAACAACTATATATTATCGAAACTGTCGTGACACACAAGATACTCCTTATAAATCTATTCACATTCTATGCGCATAAACGTGTTTCTCCACTAGATTAACAATCTGTATGAGGTTTAGTACCCAATGATCACTTACTTCTATTATCCATGAAAACATGACATATTTCTCTCATTTGTTTTACTTTAAATCTATTATCCTTGTTACTATATTCAAGTTTCTAACTCTAATTATTGTTATGAGGGTACTGGGACTATTTAGGTCCAGTTTAAAGTTTGACTACAAAACAAGTTGGGGTTTTCATCGAACCCATGTTAACCATACTCAAACAAATTTATAAAATTATCCCAATCCCACTATTATAACCTATGTTGTGCATAAACATGCATCTACATAAATCGAGACTTAAATTATGAACTATGACTATACTATTGTAACCACTCAAGTTCATAGTCGATGCACTAAGGTAAAATTGTCCCCTACTAAGCATGTTCCATAGTGTAAGTAAGATTAACATACGCTAGGGTACAATCATCCCCCTACTGAGCATGTTCCATAGTGTAATTGAGAGTAACATATGACATTTAAAACATCCTACACAAGGGGATATACTAGTGTGCTAGTTATAACAATCCAACATAGGTTGCCGGTCCACTAAAAAATTGAATGGTTTTGGGATGGAGAAAGGTGGATTCTAGGTCAAGTCTTCACCTCCACCGAGGTTTTATCTTAGCATTTAAACTAGGGTAGTCCATTAATGTTAGACTAACCATTCGCGTACCCTCTATACCTACCACTACAAAGAACCACCACTATTGGATCAACACTATGGATAACCCACATGGCAAGGGGGTGGGGTGGCATACTCAACACTCCTCCCATCGTCGAGAAGTTTGAGGTACCATTACTCCCTCGGTAACTATTCCCCTGAGCCTCATTTTGCTTGGTCATTTATCTATTAACCCTTTTCATCTGGCACTAACATTCAGATCTGTCTATGGAATTCGACTATGTAGATAGTATTTGGCTCTATTAGGTATTCCATAGGCACGATAAGTACTCTTAAAACCTCTACGATAATTTTATATGGGTTCTCTTGTATCTAGGTTCTTGTTTGACGGTGTTGCTCTGTGTGAAATCCATCCTTGCAAATACTCTCTTCTATCCAAAATCTTTTTGAATATTTTCTATCTGGTTTGATATATATACATATTTATCTATGGAACTCTCATTGTATAGGAACGATGTGCGTTTCTTTGGACTAACTCCTCTGTCTGTGCATCTTATTCTCTTTGGAAGTAATTTTTCTTTGTACAAATAAACCCAGTATCCTCTATGGAATACTCTCTATTTATAGACATCGTGTGTTCTTTGTGAAATACTCCTTTATGTATGAAAATACTCCAAGTATTATCCACTCTGTCTATATAATTTTGCATTCTTTGTGGTTAGTTTCTAGGCATAAAAGAAATCTATGTGGTCACATTTCTTTACTGGTAAATATATCTATATTTGTAATGCTTGTTCCCTTTGAAGTATTTCCTCCATCTATGCCTCGTGCTTATCTATAGAATAAGTTTTTGGTATAATATAGTGCGTTCTCTGTGAAGCAATTACTCTGTCTATGTATCGTTCTTCTCGGTAGAATAAGTCTTTGGTAATTGTTATCGCACAGTTTGTAGGGTGGGTTTAGTAGCTTGAAGGTAAGACTCAAACTGGTGTAACAAGAGCTTCCCCACCCACTGTCACCTCGATGGGGAGCTCATTCTGTTCAGGGTGGCTAATCCCAAGGGAGACGTCCCTAGTAATCTGGGGTTTGAAGGAAAAGGATCAAGGGTTTAAGACTCAAAGGTTAAGGTAATCTTTCCCTTCACAGATTACTGCCAAATGGATAGTCAAGGATGAAGGTATTTCCACTGAGAAAGGCACCTATTTGCGAGACAAGGCAAATAAAACTAAAATGTGCTGCAGTGGTTAGTACTTCAAAATATCAATGACTATCTTTAATACATATGAGCAATGATAAATGTAATTATTGACGAAGTCAATGATTGCAAACAAAGACAATAGCTTATATTACTTCTTCAATAAATACAAAGAGACACTTGCATTCAATGTATAAAATCGATCTTTATGTTCTCACAATGCATTAAATATGCTCATATATAAATATTGTTGCTGCATCACTATGCTACTAGGGTGACGTCAAGCTTGTTCTAGGTTAGTTTAGTTGGGCAAGGAGGTAGACGTTTTGCACACTAAGCCAATGAAAATATTCTACACATCAATGCCAAATGCTAGGTGACAAGATCACAACGTTTTAAAGTAAACAAGAGTTCAAGATAGGTGTGACGTCTCTAGCTAGTTAGGGTTAGGTTAGCTAGACAAAGAGGTGAACGTTTTGCTAATTGGGCCAATAAAATTGCTCAACACCTCTATGGTTATCAAAGGATGACTTAGCCGCAAGTTTTAGACCAAACAAGAGTTCAAATAAGGCAAGATGTCATCAGCAATTAGGGTTAGTTAAGTCGCTAGGGTTAGTAGGGTTTCAACTCAAAAGCTTTGAAAAAGGTTGTTTTAAAACACAAAGAGCTCAACGTTTTAGGTTTAGACTAGTGCCTTGGGTTAATGGAGTCAAATGGAGACAAACTAATGGCTTGGAAGGACTTAAACCTAAGGACGGGAGGGTTAGGTTTAATGGTGCTGC